>JBCNJP010009752.1:0-27062 GCA_039602395.1 Deinandra increscens subsp. villosa | reverse complement strand
CAATGATGGCCCAATAATGTGTGTTTAAGGGAAATGAGGGTCAGTTGGGACCAATGAGTCCCAATAAAGTGTGTATATAACCAATAAGTTGTGTTTACGACCAATTATGGCCCAATAAGGTGTGTTTAGTTGGGACCAATGAGTCCCACTAATGTGTGCATATAACCAATACGTTGTGTTTAGGACCAATGATGGCACAATAAAGTGGGTTTAGGGACAATGAGGGTTAGTTGGCACCAATGAGTCCTAATAAGGTGTTTATATAACCAATAAGTTGTGTTTACGACCAATTATGGCCCAATAATGGTGTGTTTAGTAGGGTAATGAGGATCGGTTGGGACCAATAAGTCCTAGTAAGGTGTGTCTTATATAACCAATAAGTTGTGTTTAGGACCAATGATGGCCCAATAATGTGTGTTTAAGGGCAATGAGGGTCAGTTGGGACCAATGAGTCCCAATAAGGTGTGTATATAACCAATAAGTTGTGTTTACGACCAATTATGGCCCAATAAGGTGTGTTTAGTTGGGACCAATGAGTCCCACTAATGTGTGTATATATCCAATACGTTGTGTTTAGGACCAATGATGGCACAATAAAGTGGGTTTAGGGACAATGAGGGTTAGTTGGCACCAATGAGTCCTAATAAGGTGTTTATATAACCAATAAGTTGTGTTTACGACCAATTATGGCCCAATATGGTGTGTTTAGTTGGGACTAATGAGTCCCACTAAGGTGTGTATATAACCAATAAGTTATGTTTAGGACCAATGATGGCCCAATAAGGTGTGTTTAGTAGGGCAATGAGGGTCGGTTAGGACCAATAAGTCCTAGTAAGGTGTGTATATAACCAATAAGTTGTGTTTAGGACCAATGATGGCCCAATAATGTGTGTTTAGTTGGGACTAATGAGTCCCACTAAGGTGTGTATATAACCAATAAGTTGTGTTTAGGACCAATGATGGCCCTATAAGGAGTGTTTAGTAGGGCAATGAGGGTCGGTTGGGACCAATAAGTCCTAGTAAGGTGTGTCTTATATAACCAATAAGTTGTGTTTAGGACCAATGATGGCCCAATAATGTGTGTTTAAGGGCAATGAGGGTCAGTTGGGACCAATGAGTCCCAATAAAGTGTGTATATAACCAATAAGTTGTGTTTACGACCAATTATGGCCCAATAAGGTGTGTTTAGTTGGGACCAATGAGTCCCACTAATGTGTGTATATAACCAATACGTTGTGTTTAGGACCAATGATGGCACTAATAAAGTGGGTTTAGGGACAATGAGGGTTAGTTGGCACCAATGAGTCCTAATAAGGTGTTGTATATAACCAATAAGTTGTGTTTACGACCAATTATGGCCCAATATGGTGTGTTTAGTTGGGACTAATGAGTCCCACTAAGGTGTGTATATAACCAATAAGTTATGTTTAGGACCAATGATGGCCCAATAAGGTGTGTTTAGTAGGGCAATGAGGGTCGGTTGGGACCAATAAGTCCTAGTAAGGTGTGTCTTATATAACCAATAAGTTGTGTTTAGGACCAATGATGGCCCAATAATGTGTGTTTAAGGGCAATGAGGGTCAGTTGGGCCCAATGAGTCCCAATAAGGTGTGTATATAACCAATAAGTTGTGTTTACGACCAATTATGGCCCAATAAGGTGTGTTTAGTTGGGACCAATGAGTCCCACTAATGTGTATTATATAACCAATACGTTGTGTTTAGGACCAATGATGGCACAATAAAGTGGGTTTAGGGACAATGAGGGTTAGTTGGCACCAATGAGTCCTAATAAGGTGTGTATATAACCAATAAGTTGTGTTTACGACCAATTATGGCCCAATATGGTGTGTTTAGTTGGGACTAATGAGTCCCACTAATGTGTGTATATAACCAATACGTTGTGTTTAGGACCAATGATGGCACAATAAAGTGGGTTTAGGGACAATGAGGGTTAGTTGGCACCAATGAGTCCTAATAAGGTGTTTATATAACCAATAAGTTGTGTTTACGACCAATTATGGCCCAATATGGTGTGTTTAGTTGGGACTAATGAGTCCCACTAAGGTGTGTATATAACCAATAAGTTATGTTTAGGACCAATGATGGCCCAATAAGGTGTGTTTAGTAGGGCAATGAGGGTCGGTTAGGACCAATAAGTCCTAGTAAGGTGTGTATATAACCAATAAGTTGTGTTTAGGACCAATGATGGCCCAATAATGTGTGTTTAGTTGGGACTAATGAGTCCCACTAAGGTGTGTATATAACCAATAAGTTGTGTTTAGGACCAATGATGGCCCAATAAGGTGTGTTTAGTAGGGCAATGAGGGTCGGTTGGGACCAATAAGTCCTAGTAAGGTGTGTCTTATATAACCAATAAGTTGTGTTTAGGACCAATGATGGCCCAATAATGTGTGTTTAAGGGCAATGAGGGTCGTGGGCCAATGAGTCCCAATAAAGTGTGTATATAACCAATAAGTTGTGTTTACGACCAATTATGGCCCAATAAGGTGTGTTTAGTTGGGACTAATGAGTCCCACTAATGTGTGCATATAACCAATACGTTGTGTTTAGGACCAATGATGGCACAATAAAGTGGGTTTAGGGACAATGAGGGTTAGTTGGCACCAATGAGTCCTAATAAGGTGTTTATATAACCAATAAGTTGTGTTTACGACCAATTATGGCCCAATATGGTGTGTTTAGTTGGGACTAATGAGTCCCACTAAGGTGTGTATATAACCAATAAGTTATGTTTAGGACCAATGATGGCCCAATAAGGTGTGTTTAGTAGGGCAATGAGGGTCGGTTAGGACCAATAAGTCCTAGTAAGGTGTGTATATAACCAATAAGTTGTGTTTAGGACCAATGATGGCCCAATAATGTGTGTTTAGTTGGGACTAATGAGTCCCACTAAGGTGTGTATATAACCAATAAGTTGTGTTTAGGACCAATGATGGCCCTATAAGGAGTGTTTAGTAGGGCAATGAGGGTCGGTTGGGACCAATAAGTCCTAGTAAGGTGTGTCTTATATAACCAATAAGTTGTGTTTAGGACCAATGATGGCCCAATAATGTGTGTTTAAGGGCAATGAGGGTCAGTTGGGACCAATGAGTCCCAATAAAGTGTGTATATAACCAATAAGTTGTGTTTACGACCAATTATGGCCCAATAAGGTGTGTTTAGTTGGGACCAATGAGTCCCACTAATGTGTGCATATAACCAATACGTTGTGTTTAGGACCAATGATGGTACAATAAAGTGGGTTTAGGGACAATGAGGGTTAGTTGGCACCAATGAGTCCTAATAAGGTGTTTATATAACCAATAAGTTGTGTTTACGACCAATTATGGCCCAAAATGGTGTGTTTAGTAGGGTAATGAGGATCGGTTGGGACCAATAAGTCCTAGTAAGGTGTGTCTTATATAACCAATAAATTGTGTTTAGGACCAATGATGGCCCAATAATGTGTGTTTAAGGGCAATGAGGGTCAGTTGGGACCAATGAGTCCCAATAAGGTGTGTATATAACCAATAAGTTTTGTTTAAGACCAATTATGGCCCAATAAGGTGTGTTTAGTTGGGACCAATGATTCCCACTAATGTGTGTATATAACCAATACGTTGTGTTTAGGACCAATGATGGCACAATAAAGTGGGTTTAGGGACAATGAGGGTTAGTTGGCACCAATGAGTCCTAATAAGGTGTTTATATAACCAATAAGTTGTGTTTATGACCAATTATGGCCCAATATGGTGTGTTTAGTAGGGCAATGAGGATCGGTTGGGACCAATAAGTCCTAGTAAGGTGTGTCTTATATAACCAATAAGTTGTGTTTAGGACCAATGATGGCCCAATAATGTGTGTTTAAGGGCAATGAGGGTCAGTTGGGACCAATGAGTCCCAATAAGGTGTGTATATAACCAATAAGTTGTGTTTACGACCAATTATGGCCCAATAAGGTGTGTTTAGTTGGGACCAATGAGTCCCACTAATGTGTGTATATATCCAATACGTTGTGTTTAGGACCAATGATGGCATAATAAAGTGGGTTTAGGGACAATGAGGGTTAGTTGGCACCAATGAGTCCTAATAAGGTGTTTATATAACCAATAAGTTGTGTTTACGACCAATTATGGCCCAATATGGTGTGTTTTGTTGGGACTAATGAGTCCCACTAAGGTGTGTATATAACCAATAAGTTATGTTTAGGACCAATGATGGCCCAATAAGGTGTGTTTAGTAGGGCAATGAGGGTCGGTTAGGACCAATAAGTCCTAGTAAGGTGTGTATATAACCAATAAGTTGTGTTTAGGACCAATGATGGCCCACTAATGAGTCCCACTAAGGTGTGTATATAACCAATAAGTTGTGTTTAGGACCAATGATGGCCCTATAAGGAGTGTTTAGTAGGGCAATGAGGGTCGGTTGGGACCAATAAGTCCTAATAAGGTGTGTCTTATATAACCAATAAGTTGTGTTTAGGACCAATGATGGCCCAATAATGTGTGTTTAAGGGCAATGAGGGTCAGTTGGGACCAATGAGTCCCAATAAAGTGTGTATATAACCAATAAGTTGTGTCTTACGACCAATTATGGCCCAATAAGGTGTGTTTAGTTGGGACCAATGAGTCCCACTAATGTGTGTATATAACCAATACGTTGTGTTTAGGACCAATGATGGCACTAATAAAGTGGGTTTAGGGACAATGAGGGTCAGTTGGCACCAATGAGTCCTAATAAGGTGTGTATATAACCAATAAGTTGTGTTTACGACCAATTATGGCCCAATATGGTGTGTTTAGTTGGGACTAATGAGTCCCACTAAGGTGTGTATATAACCAATAAGTTATGTTTAGGACTAATGATGGCCCAATAAGGTGTGTTTAGTAGGGCAATGAGGGTCGGTTGGGACCAATAAGTCCTAGTAAGGTGTGTCTTATATAACCAATAAGTTGTGTTTAGGACCAATGATGGCCCAATAATGTGTGTTTAAGGGCAATGAGGGTCAGTTGGGACCTAATGAGTCCCAATAAAGTGTGTATATAACCAATAAGTTGTGTTTACGACCAATTATGGCCCAATAAGGTGTGTTTAGTTGGGACCAATGAGTCCCACTAATGTGTGTATATAACCAATACGTTGTGTTTAGGACCAATGATGGCACAATAAAGTGGGTTTAGGGACAATGAGGGTTAGTTGGCACCAATGAGTCCTAATAAGGTGTTTATATAACCAATAAGTTGTGTTTACGACCAATTATGGCCTAATATGGTGTGTTTAGTTGGGACTAATGAGTCCCACTAAGGTGTGTATATAACCAATAAGTTATGTTTAGGACCAATGATGGCCCAATAAGGTGTGTTTAGTAGGGCAATGAGGGTCGGTTAGGACCAATAAGTCCTAGTAAGGTGTGTATATAACCAATAAGTTGTGTTTAGGACCAATGATGGCCCAATAATGTATGTTTAGTTGGGACTAATGAGTACCACTAAGGTGTGTATATAACCAATAAGTTGTGTTTAGGACCAATGATAGCACAATAAGGTGTGTTTAGTAGGGCAATGAGGGTCGGTTAGGACCAATAAGTCCTAGTAAGGTGTGTCTTATATAACCAATAAGTTGTGTTTAGGACCAATGATGGCCCAATAATGTGTGTTTAAGGGCAATGAGGGTCAGTTGGGACCAATGAGTCCCAATAAAGTGTGTATATAACCAATAAGTTGTGTTTACGACCAATTATGGCCCAATAAGGTGTGTTTAGTTGGGACCAATGAGTCCCACTAACGTGTGTATATATCCAATACGTTGTGTTTAGGACCAATGATGGCATAATAAAGTGGGTTTAGGGACAATGAGGGTTAGTTGGCACCAATGAGTCCTAATAAGGTGTTTATATAACCAATAAGTTGTGTTTACGACCAATTATGGCCCAATATGGTGTGTTTAGTTGGGACTAATGAGTCCCACTAAGGTGTGTATATAACCAATAAGTTATGTTTAGGACCAATGATGGCCCAATAAGGTGTGTTTAGTAGGGCAATGAGGGTCGGTTAGGACCAATAAGTCCTAGTAAGTTGTGTATATAACCAATAAGTTGTGTTTAGGACCAATGATGGCCCAATAATGTGTGTTTAGTTGGGACTAATTAGTCCCACTAAGGTGTGTATATAACCAATAAGTTGTGTTTAGGACCAATGATGGCCCTATAAGGAGTGTTTAGTAGGGAAATAAGGGTCGATTGGGACCAATAAGTCCTAATAAGGTGTGTCTTATATAACCAATAAGTTGTTTTTAAGACCAATGATGTCCCAATAATGTGTGTTTAAGGGCAATGAGGGTCAGTTGGGACCAATGAGTCCCAATAAAGTGTGTATATAACCAATAAGTCGTGTTTACGACCAATTATGGCCCAATAAGGTGTGTTTAGTTGGGACCAATGAGTCCCACTAATGTGTGCATATAACCAATATGTTGTGTTTAGGACCAATGATGGCACAATAAAGTGGGTTTAGGGACAATGAGGGTTAGTTGGCACCAATGAGTCCTAATAAGGTGTTTATATAACCAATAAGTTGTGTTTACGACCAATTATGGCCCAAAATGGTGTGTTTAGTAGGGTAATGAGGATCGGTTGGGACCAATAAGTCCTACTAAGGTGTGTCTTATATAACCAATAAATTGTGTTTAGGACCAATGATGGCCCAATAATGTGTGTTTAAGGGTAATGAGGGTCAGTTGGGACTAATGAGTCCCAATAAGGTGTGTATATAACCAATAAGTTTTGTTTAAGACCAATTATGGCCCAATAAGGTGTGTTTAGTTGGGACCAATGATTCCCACTAATGTGTGTATATAACCAATACGTTGTGTTTAGGACCAATGATGGCACAATAAAGTGGGTTTAGGGACAATGAGGGTTAGTTGGCACCAATGAGTCCTAATAAGGTGTTTATATAACCAATAAGTTGTGTTTACGACCAATTATGGCCCAATATGGTGTGTTTAGTAGGGCAATGAGGATCGGTTGGGACCAATAAGTCCTAGTAAGGTGTGTCTTATATAACCAATAAGTTTTGTTTAGGACCAATGATGGCCCAATAATGTGTGTTTAAGGGCAATGAGGGACAGTTGGGACCAATGAGTCCCAATAAGGTGTGTATATAACCAATAAGTCGTGTTTACGACCAATTATGGCCCAATAAGGTGTGTTTAGTTGGGACCAATGAGTCCCACTAATGTGTGCATATAACCAATACGTTGTGTTTAGGACCAATGATGCCACAATAAAGTGGGTTTAGGGACAATGAGGGTTAGTTGGCACCAATGAGTCCTAATAAGGTGTTTATATAACCAATAAGTTGTGTTTATGACCAATTATGGCCCAAAATGGTGTGTTTAGTAGGGTAATGAGGATCGGTTGGGACCAATAAGTCCTAGTAAGGTGTGTCTTATATAACCAATAAATTGTGTTTAGGACCAATGATGGCCCAATAATGTGTGTTTAAGGGCAATGAGGGTCAGTTGGGACCAATGAGTCCCAATAAGGTGTGTATATAACCAATAAGTTTTGTTTAAGACCAATTATGGCCCAATAAGGTGTGTTTAGTTGGGACCAATGATTCCCACTAATGTGTGTATATAACCAATACGTTGTGTTTAGGACCAATGATGGCACAATAAAGTGGGTTTAGGGACAATGAGGGTTAGTTGGCACCAATGAGTCCTAATAAGGTGTTTATATAACCAATAAGTTGTGTTTACGACCAATTATGGCCCATTATGGTGTGTTTAGTAGAGCAATGAGGATCGGTTGGGACCAATAAGTCCTAGTAAGGTGTGTCTTTTATAACCAATAAGTTGTGTTTAGGACCAATAATGGCCCAATAATGTGTGTTTAAGGGCAATGAGGGACAGTTGGGACCAATGAGTCCCGATAAGGTGTGTATATAACCAATAAGTTGTGTTTACGACCAATTATGGCCCAATAAGGTGTGTTTTATTGGGACCAATGAGTCCCACTAATGTGTGTATATATCCAATACGCTGTGTTTAGGACCAATGATGGCATAATAAAGTGGGTTTAGGGACAATGAGGGTTAGTTGGCACCAATGAGTCCTAATAAGGTGTTTATATAACCAATAAGTTGTGTTTACGACCAATTATGGCCCAAAATGGTGTGTTTAGTAGGGGTAATGAGGATCGGTTGGTACCAATAAGTCCTAGTAAGGTGTGTCTTATATAACCAATAAATTGTGTTTAGGACCAATGATGGCCCAATAATGTGTGTTTAAGGGCAATGAGGGTCAGTTGGGACCAATGAGTCCCAATAAGGTGTGTATATAACCAATAAGTTTTGTTTAAGACCAATTATGGCCCAATAAGGTGTGTTTAGTTGGGACCAATGATTCCCACTAATGTGTGTATATAACCAATACGTTGTGTTTAGGACCAATAATGGCACAATAAAGTGGGTTTAGGGACAATGAGGGTTAGTTGGCACCAATGAGTCCTAATAAGGTGTTTATATAACCAATAAGTTGTGTTTACGACGAATTATGGCCCAATATGGTGTGTTTAGTAGGGCAATGAGGATCGGTTGGGACCAATAAGTCCTAGTAAGGTGTGTCTTATATAACCAATAAGTTGTGTTTAGGACCAATGATGGCCCAATAATGTGTGTTTAAGGGCAATGAGGGACAGTTGGGACCAATGAGTCCCAATAAGGTGTGTATATAACCAATAAGTTGTGTTTACGACCAATTATGGCCCAATAAGGTGTGTTTTGTTGGGACCAATGAGTCCCACTAATGTGTGTATATATCCAATACGCTGTGTTTAGGACCAATGATGGCATAATAAAGTGGGTTTAGGGACAATGAGGGTTAGTTGGCACCAATGAGTCCTAATAAGGTGTTTATATAACCAATAAGTTGTGTTTACGACCAATTATGGCCCAAAATGGTCTGTTTAGTAGGGTAATGAGGATCGGTTGGGACCAATAAGTCCTAGTAAGGTGTGTCTTATATAACCAATAAATTGTGTTTAGGACCAATGATGGCCCAATAATGTGTGTTTAAGGGCAATGAGGGTCAGTTGGGACCAATGAGTCCCAATAAGGTGTGTATATAACCAATAAGTTTTGTTTAAGACCAATTATGGCCCAATAAGGTGTGTTTAGTTGGGACCAATGATTCCCACTAATGTGTGTATATAACCAATACGTTGTGTTTAGGACCAATAATGGCACAATAAAGTGGGTTTAGGGACAATGAGGGTTAGTTGGCACCAATGAGTCCTAATAAGGTGTTTATATAACCAATAAGTTGTGTTTACGACGAATTATGGCCCAATATGGTGTGTTTAGTAGGGCAATGAGGATCGGTTGGGACCAATAAGTCCTAGTAAGGTGTGTCTTATATAACCAATAAGTTGTGTTTAGGACCAATGATGGCCTAATAATGTGTGTTTAAGGGCAATGAGGGACAGTTGGGACCAATGAGTCCCAATAAGGTGTGTATATAACCAATAAGTTTTGTTTAAGACTAATTATGGCCCAATAAGGTGTGTTTAGTTGGGACCAATGATTCCCACTAATGTGTGTATATAACCAATACGTTGTGTTTAGGACCAATGATGGCACAATAAAGTGGGTTTAGGGACAATGAGGGTTAGTTGGCACCAATGAGTCCTAATAAGGTGTTTATATAACCAATAAGTTGTGTTTACGACCAATTATGGCCCAATATGGTGTGTTTAGTAGGGCAATGAGGATCGGTTGGGACCAATAAGTCCTAGTAAGGTGTGTCTTATATAACCAATAAGTTGTTGTTTAGGACCAATGATGGCCCAATAATGTGTGTTTAAGGGCAATGAGGGTCAGTTGGGACCAATGAGTCCCAATAAAGTGTGTATATAACCAATAAGTCGTGTTTACGACCAATTATGGCTCAATAAGGTGTGTTTAGTTGGGACCAATGAGTCTCACTAATGTGTGCATATAACCAATACGTTGTGTTTAGGACCAATGATGGCACAATAAAGTGGGTTTAGGGACAATGAGGGTTAGTTGGCACCAATGAGTTCTAATAAGGTGTTTATATAACCAATAAGTTGTGTTTATGACCAATTATGGCCCAAAATGGTGTGCTTAGTAGGGTAATGAGGATCGGTTGGGACCAATAAGTCCTAGTAAGGTGTGTCTTATATAACCAATAAATTGTGTTTAGGACCAATGATGGCCCAATAATGTGTGTTTAAGGGCAATGAGGGTCAGTTGGGACCAATGAGTCCCAATAAGGTGTGTATATAACCAATAAGTTTAGTTTAAGACCAATTATGGCCCAATAAGGTGTGTTTAGTTGGGACCAATGATTCCCACTAATGTGTGTATATAACCAATACGTTGTGTTTAGGACCAATGATGGCACAATAAAGTGGGTTTAGGGACAATAAGGGTTAGTTGGCACCAATGAGTCCTAATAAGGTGTTTATATAACCAATAAGTTGTGTTTATGACCAATTATGGCCCAATATGGTGTGTTTAGTAGAGCAATGAGGATCGGTTGGGACCAATAAGTCCTAGTAAGGTGTGTCTTTTATAACCAATAAGTTGTGTTTAGGACCAATGATGGCCCAATAATGTGTGTTTAAGGGCAATGAGGGACAGTTGGGACCAATGAGTCCCGATAAGGTGTGTATATAACCAATAAGTTGTGTTTACGACCAATTATGGCCCAATAAGGTGTGTTTTATTGGGACCAATGAGTCCCACTAATGTGTGTATATATCCAATACGCTGTGTTTAGGACCAATGATGGCATAATAAAGTGGGTTTAGGGACAATGAGGGTTAGTTGGCACCAATGAGTCCTAATAAGGTGTTTATATAACCAATAAGTTGTGTTTACGACCAATTATGGCCCAAAATGGTGTGTTTAGTAGGGGTAATGAGGATCGGTTGGGACCAATAAGTCCTAATAAGGTGTGTCTTATATAACCAATAAATTGTGTTTAGGACCAATGATGGCCCAATAATGTGTGTTTAAGGGCAATGAGGGTCAGTTGGGACCAATGAGTCCCAATAAGGTGTGTATATAACCAATAAGTTTTGTTTAAGACCAATTATGGCCCAATAAGGTGTGTTTTGTTGGGACCAATGATTCCCACTAATGTGTGTATATAACCAATACGTTGTGTTTAGGACCAATAATGGCACAATAAAGTGGGTTTAGGGACAATGAGGGTTAGTTGGCACCAATGAGTCCTAATAAGGTGTTTATATAACCAATAAGTTGTGTTTACGACCAATTATGGCCCAATATGGTGTGTTTAGTAGAGCAATGAGGATCGGTTGGGACCAATAAGTCCTAGTAAGGTGTGTCTTTTATAACCAATAAGTTGTGTTTAGGACCAATGATGGCCCAATAATGTGTGTTTAAGGGCAATGAGGGACAGTTAGGACCAATGAGTCCCGATAAGGTGTGTATATAACCAATAAGTTGTGTTTACGACCAATTATGGCCCAATAAGGTGTGTTTTATTGGGACCAATGAGTCCCACTAATGTGTGTATATATCCAATACGCTATGTTTAGGACCAATGATGGCATAATAAAGTGGGTTTAGGGACAATGAGGGTTAGTTGGCACCAATGAGTCCTAATAAGGTGTTTATATAACCAATAAGTTGTGTTTACGACCAATTATGGCCCAAAATGGTGTGTTTAGTAGGGTAATGAGGATCGGTTGGGACCAATAAGTCCAATAAGGTGTGTCTTATATAACCAATAAATTGTGTTTAGGACCAATGATGGCCCAATAATGTGTGTTTAAGGGCAATGAGGGTCAGTTGGGACCAATGAGTCCCAATAAGGTGTGTATATAACCAATAAATTTTGTTTAAGACCAATTATGGCCCAATAAGGTGTGTTTTGTTGGGACCAATGATTCCCACTAATGTGTGTATATAACCAATACGTTGTGTTTAGGACCAATAATGGCACAATAAAGTGGGTTTAGGGACAATGAGGGTTAGTTGGCACCAATGAGTCCTAATAAGGTGTTTATATAACCAATAAGTTGTGTTTACGACCAATTATGGCCCAATATGGTGTGTTTAGTAGAGCAATGAGGATCGGTTGGGACCAATAAGTCCTAGTAAGGTGTGTCTTTTATAACCAATAAGTTGTGTTTAGGACCAATGATGGCCCAATAATGTGTGTTTAAGGGCAATGAGGGACAGTTAGGACCAATGAGTCCCGATAAGGTGTGTATATAACCAATAAGTTGTGTTTACGACCAATTATGGCCCAATAAGGTGTGTTTTATTGGGACCAATGAGTCCCACTAATGTGTGTATATATCCAATACGCTATGTTTAGGACCAATGATGGCATAATAAAGTGGGTTTAGGGACAATGAGGGTTAGTTGGCACCAATGAGTCCTAATAAGGTGTTTATATAACCAATAAGTTGTGTTTACGACCAATTATGGCCCAAAATGGTGTGTTTAGTAGGGTAATGAGGATCGGTTGGGACCAATAAGTCCAATAAGGTGTGTCTTATATAACCAATAAATTGTGTTTAGGACCAATGATGGCCCAATAATGTGTGTTTAAGGGCAATGAGGGTCAGTTGGGACCAATGAGTCCCAATAAGGTGTGTATATAACCAATAAATTTTGTTTAAGACCAATTATGGCCCAATAAGGTGTGTTTTGTTGGGACCAATGATTCCCACTAATGTGTGTATATAACCAATACGTTGTGTTTAGGACCAATAATGGCACAATAAAGTGGGTTTAGGGACAATGAGGGTTAGTTGGCACCAATGAGTCCTAATAAGGTGTTTATATAACCAATAAGTTGTGTTTACGACCAATTATGGCCCAATATGGTGTGTTTAGTAGAGCAATGAGGATCGGTTGGGACCAATAAGTCCTAGTAAGGTGTGTCTTTTATAACCAATAAGTTGTGTTTAGGACCAATGATGGCCCAATAATGTGTGTTTAAGGGCAATGAGGGACAGTTAGGACCAATGAGTCCCGATAAGGTGTGTATATAACCAATAAGTTGTGTTTACGACCAATTATGGCCCAATAAGGTGTGTTTTATTGGGACCAATGAGTCCCACTAATGTGTGTATATATCCAATACGCTGTGTTTAGGACCAATGATGGCATAATAAAGTGGGTTTAGGGACAATGAGGGTTAGTTGGCACCAATGAGTCCTAATAAGGTGTTTATATAACCAATAAGTTGTGTTTACGACCAATTATGGCCCAAAATGGTGTGTTTAGTAGGGTAATGAGGATCGGTTGGGACCAATAAGTCCTAGTAAGGTGTGTCTTATATAACCAATAAATTGTGTTTAGGACTAATGATGGCCCAATAATGTGTGTTTAAGGGCAATGAGGGTCAGTTGGGACCAATGAGTCCCAATAAGGTGTGTATATAACCAATGAGTTTTGTTTAAGACCAATTATGGCCCAATAAGGTGTGTTTTGTTGGGACCAATGATTCCCACTAATGTGTGTATATAACCAATACGTTGTGTTTAGGACCAATAATGGCACAATAAAGTGGGTTTAGGGACAATGAGGGTTAGTTGGCACCAATGAGTCCTAATAAGGTGTTTATATAACCAATAAGTTGTGTTTACGACCAATTATGGCCCAATATGGTGTGTTTAATAGAGCAATGAGGATCGGTTGGGACCAATAAGTCCTAGTAAGGTGTGTCTTTTATAACCAATAAGTTGTGTTTAGGACCAATGATGGCCCAATAATGTGTGTTTAAGGGCAATGAGGGACAGTTGGGACCAATGAGTCCCGATAAGGTGTGTATATAACCAATAAGTTGTGTTTACGACCAATTATGGCCCAATAAGGTGTGTTTTATTGGGACCAATGAGTCCCACTAATGTGTGTATATATCCAATACGCTGTGTTTAGGACCAATGATGGCATAATAAAGTGGGTTTAGGGACAAAGAGGGTTAGTTGGCACCAATGAGTCCTAATAAGGTGTTTATATAACCAATAAGTTGTGTTTACGACCAATTATGGCCCAAAATGGTGTGTTTAGTAGGGTAATGAGGATCGGTTGGGACCAATAAGTCCTAGTAAGGTGTGTCTTATATAACCAATAAATTGTGTTTAGGACCAATGATGGCCCAATAATGTGTGTTTAAGGGCAATGAGGGTCAGTTGGGACCAATGAGTCCCAATAAGGTGTGTATATAACCAATAAGTTTTGTTTAAGACCAATTATGGCCCAATAAGGTGTGTTTTGTTGGGACCAATGATTCCCACTAATGTGTGTATATAACCAATACGTTGTGTTTAGGACCAATAATGGCACAATAAAGTGGGTTTAGGGACAATGAGGGTTAGTTGGCACCAATGAGTCCTAATAAGGTGTTTATATAACCAATAAGTTGTGTTTACGACGAATTATGGCCCAATATGGTGTGTTTAGTAGGGCAATGAGGATCGGTTGGGACCAATAAGTGCTAGTAAGGTGTGTCTTATATAACCAATAAGTTGTGTTTAGGACCAATGATGGCCCAATAATGTGTGTTTAAGGGCAATGAGGGACAGTTGGGACCAATGAGTCCCAATAAGGTGTGTATATAACCAATAAGTTGTGTTTACGACCAATTATGGCCCAATAAGGTGTGTTTTGTTGGGACCAATGAGTCCCACTAATGTGTGTATATATCCAATACGTTGTGTTTAGGACCAATGATGGCATAATAAAGTGGGTTTAGGGACAATGAGGGTTAGTTGGCACCAATGAGTCCTAATAAGGTGTTTATATAACCAATAAGTTGTGTTTACGACCAATTATGGCCCAATATGGTGTGTTTTGCTGGGACTAATGAGTCCCACTAAAGTGTGTATATAACCAATAAGTTATGTTTAGGACCAATGATGGCCCAATAAGGTGTGTTTAGTAGGGCAATGAGGGTCGGTTAGGAACAATAAGTCCTAGTAAGGTGTGTATATAACCAATAAGTTGTGTTTAGGACCAATGATGGCCCACTAATAAGTCCCACTAAGGTGTGTATATAACCAATAAGTTGTGTTTAGGACCAATGATGGCCCTATAAGGAGTGTTTAGTAGGGCAATGAGGGTCGGTTGGGACCAATAAGTCCTAATAAGGTGTGTCTTATATAACCAATAAGTTGTTTTTAAGACCAATGATGTCCCAATAATTTGTGTTTAAGGGCAATGAGGGTCAGTTGGGACCAATGAGTCCCAATAAAGTGTGTATATAACCAATAAGTCGTGTTTACGACCAATTATGGCTTAATAAGGTGTGTTTAGTTGGGACCAATGAGTCCCACTAATGTGTGCATACAACCAATACGTTGTGTTTAGGACCAATGATGGCACAATAAAGTGGGTTTAGGGACAATGAGGGTTAGTTGGCACCAATGAGTCCTAATAAGGTGTTTATATAACCAATAAGTTGTGTTTACGACCAATTATGGCCCAAAATGGTGTGTTTAGTAGGGTAATGAGGATCGGTTGGGACCAATAAGTCATAGTAAGGTGTGTCTTATATAACCAATGAATTGTGTTTAGGACCAATGATGGCCCAATAATGTGTGTTTAAGGGCAATGAGGGTCAGTTGGGACCAATGAGTCCCAATAAGGTGTGCATATAACCAATAAGTTTTGTTTAAGACCAATTATGGCCCAATAAGGTGTGTTTAGTTGGGACCATTGATTCCCACTAATGTGTGTATATAACCAATACGTTGTGTTTAGGACCAATGATGGCACAATAAAGTGGGTTTAGGGACAATGAGGGTTAGTTGGCACCAATGAGTCCTAATAAGGTGTTTATATAACCAATAAGTTGTGTTTACGACCAATTATGGCCCAAAATGGTGTGTTTAGTAGGGTAATGAGGATCGGTTGGGACCAATAAGTCCTAGTAAGGTGTGTCTTATATAACCAATAAATTGTGTTTAGGACCAATGATGGCCCAATAATGTGTGTTTAAGGGCAATGAGGGTCAGTTGGGACCAATGAGTCCCAATAAGGTGTGCATATAACCAATAAGTTTTGTTTAAGACCAATTATGGCCCAATAAGGTGTGTTTAGTTGGGACCAATGATTCCCACTAATGTGTGTATATAACCAATACGTTGTGTTTAGGACCAATGATGGCATAATAAAGTGGGTTTAGGGACAATGAGGGTTAGTTGGCACCAATGAGTCCTAATAAGGTGTTTATATAACCAATAAGTTGTGTTTACGACCAATTATGGCCCAATATGGTGTGTTTTGTTGGGACTAATGAGTCCCACTAAAGTGTGTATATAACCAATAAGTTATGTTTAGGACCAATGATGGCCCAATAAGGTGTGTTTAGTAGGGCAATGAGGGTCGGTTAGGAACAATAAGTCCTAGTAAGGTGTGTATATAACCAATAAGTTGTGTTTAGGACCAATGATGGCCCACTAATAAGTCCCACTAAGGTATGTATATAACCAATAAGTTGTGTTTAGGACCAATGATGGCCTTATAAGGAGTGTTTAGTAGGGCAATGAGGGTCGGTTGGGACCAATAAGTCCTAATAAGGTGTGTCTTATATAACCAATAATTTTTGTTTAGGACCAATGATGGCCTAATAATGTGTGTTTAAGGGCAATGAGGGTCAGTTGGGACCAATGAGTCCCAATAAAGTGTGTATATAACTAATAAGTTTTCTTTAAGACCAATTATGGCCCAATAAGGTGTGTTTAGTTGGGACCAATGAGTCCCACTAATGTGTGTATATAACCAGTACGTTGTGTTTAGGACCAATGATGGCACTAAAAAGTGTGTTAAGGGACAATGAGGGTCAGTTGGCACCAATGAGTCCTAATAAGGTGTGTATATAACCAATAAGTTGTGTTTACGACCAATTATGGCCCAATATGGTGTGTTTAGTTGGGACTAATGAGTCCCACTAAGGTGTGTATATAACCAATAAGTTAGGTTTTGGACTAATGATGGTCCAATAAGGTGTGTTTAGTAGGGCAATGAGGGTCGGCTGGGACCAATAAGTCTTAGTAGGTGTGTCTTATATAACCAATAAGTTGTGTTTAGTACCAATGATGGCCCAATAATGTGTGTTTAAGGGCAATGAGGGTCAGTTGGGCTCAATGAGTCCCAATAAAGTGGGTATATAACCAATAAGTTGTGTTTACGACCAATTATGGCCCAATAAGGTGTGTTTAGTTGGGACCAATGAGTCCCACTAATGTGTATATATGACCAATACGTTGTGTTTAGGACCAATGATGGCACAATAAAGTGGGTTTAGGGATAACGAGGGTTAGTTGGCACCAATGAGTCCTAATAAGGTGTTTATATAACCAATAAGTTGTGTTTACAACCAATTATGGCCCAATATGGTGTGTTTAGTTGGGACTAATGAGTCCCACTAAGGTGTGTATATAACCAATAAGTTATGTTTAGGACCAATGATGGCGCAATAAGGTGTGTTTAGTAGGGCAATGAGGGTCGGTTAGGACCAATAAGTCCTAGTAAGGTGTGTATATAACCAATAAGTTGTGTTTAGGACCAATGATGGCCTAATAATGTGTGTTTAGTTGGGACTAATGAGTCCCACTAAGGTGTGTATATAACCAATAAGTTTTGTTTAAGACCAATTATGGCACAATAAGGTGTGTTTAGTTGGGACCAATGATTCCCACTAATGTGTGTATATAACCAATACGTTGTGTTTAGGACCAATAATGGCACAATAAAGTGGGTTTAGGGACAATGAGGGTTAGTTGGCACCAATGAGTCCTAATAAGGTGTTTATATAACCAATAAGTTGTGTTTACGACCAATTATGGCCCAATATGGTGTGTTTAGTAGGGCAATGAGGATCGGTTGGGACCAATAAGTCCTAGTAAGGTGTGTCTTATATAACCAATAAGTTGTGTTTAGGACCAATGATGTCCCAATAAAGTGTGTTTAAGGGCAATGAGGGTCAGTTGGGACCAATGAGTCCCAATAAAGTGTGTATATAACCAATAAGTCGTGTTTACGACCAATTATGGCTCAATAAGGTGTGTTTAGTTGGGACCAATGAGTCCCACTAATGTGTGCATATAACCAATACGTTGTGTTTAGGACCAATGATGGCACAATAAAGTGGGTTTAGGGACAATGAGGGTTAGTTGGCACCAATGAGTCCTAATAAGGTGTTTATATAAACAATAAGTTATGTTTACGACCAATTATGGCCCAAAATGGTGTGTTTAGTAGGGTAATGAGGATCGGTTGGGACCAATAAGTCCTAGTAAGGTGTGTCTTATATAACCAATAAATTGTGTTTAGGACCAATGATGGCCCAATAATGTGTGTTTAAGGGCAATGAGGGTCAGTTGGGACCAATGAGTCCCAATATGTGCATATAACCAATAAGTTTTGTTTAAGACCAATTATGGCCCAATAAGGTGTGTTTAGTTGGGACCAATGATTCCCACTAATGTGTGTATATAACCAATACGTTGTGTTTAGGACCAATGATGGCACAATAAAGTGGGTTTAGGGACAATGAGGGTTAGTTGGCACCAATGAGTCCTAATAAGGTGTTTATATAACCAATAAGTTGTGTTTACGAGCAATTATGGCCCAATATGGTGTGTTTAGTAGGGCAATGAGGATCGGTTGGGACCAATAAGTCCTAGTAAGGTGTGTCTTATATAACCAATAAGTTGTGTATAGGACCAATGATGGCCCAATAATGTGTGTTTAAGGGCAATGAGGGACAGTTGGGACCAATGAGTCCCAATAAGGTGTGTATATAACCAATAAGTTGTGTTTACGACCAATTATGGCCCAATAAGGTGTGTTTTGTTGGGACCAATGAGTCCCACTAATGTGTGTATATATCCAATACGTTGTGTTTAGGACCAATGATGGCATAATAAAGTGGGTTTAGGGACAATGAGGGTTAGTTGGCACCAATGAGTCCTAATAAGGTGTTTATATAACCAATAAGTTGTGTTTACGACCAATTATGGCCCAATATGGTGTGTTTTGTTGGGACTAATGAGTCCCACTAAAGTGTGTATATAACCAGTAAGTTATGTTTATGACCAATGATGGCCCAATAAGGTGTGTTTAGTAGGGCAATGCGGGTCGGTTAGGAACAATAAGTCCTAGTAAGGTGTGTAATTAACCAATAAGTTGTGTTTAGGACCAATGATGGCCCACTAATAAGTCCCACTAAGGTGTGTATATAACCAATAAGTTGTGTTTAGGACCAATGATGGCCCTATAAGGAGTGTTTAGTAGGGCAATGAGGGTCGGTTGGGACCAATAAGTACTAATAAGGTGTGTCTTATATAACCAATAATTTTTGTTTAGGACCAATGATGGCCCATTAATGTGTGTTTAAGGGCAATGAGGGTCAGTTGGGACCAATGAGTCCCAATAAAGTGTGTATATAACCAATAAGTTTTGTTTAAGACCAATTATGGCCCAATAAGGTGTGTTTAGTTGGGACCAATGAGTCCCACTAATGTGTGTATATAACCAGTACGTTGTGTTTACGACCAATTATGGCCCAATATGGTGTGTTAAGGGACAATGAGGGTTAGTTGGCACCAATGAGTCCTAATAAGGTGTTTATATAACCAATAAGTTGTGTTTACAACCAATTATGTCCCAATATGGTGTGTTTAGTTGGGACTAATGAGTCCCACTAAGGTTTGTATATAACCAATAAGTTAGGTTTTGGACTAATGATGGTCCAATAAGGTGTGTTTAGTACGGCAATGAGGGTCGGCTGGGACCAATAAGTCTTAGTAGGTGTGTCTTATATAACCAATAAGTTGTGTTTAGGACCAATGATGGCCTAATAATGTGTGTTTAAGGGCAATGAGGGTCAGTTGGGCCCAATGAGTCCCAATAAAGTGTGTATATAACCAATAAGTTGTGTTTACGACCAATTATGGCCCAATAAGGTGTGTTTAGTTGGGACCAATGAGTCCCACTAATGTGTATATATGACCAATACGTTGTGTTTAGGACCAATGATGGCACAATAAAGTGGGTTTAGGGACAATGAGGGTTAGTTGGCACCAATGAGTCCTAATAAGGTGTTTATATAACCAATATGTGACATCCGGGAAATTCAAGGTTAACTTCCGTTAGACAATTCCGCTAGTTACGTTATAAGTGTGAGCTTAAGTAACTAATGCATAACTAGGCCGAATACGTCCACGACCTTTGGTTGATCACCGAACCCGCCCATATGTGTTATGTGTTCACTTACTTATTGTCATTATGTGCAATGTGATTTGAAAGCATGATTATTATTAATAGCATGACAAATTGTAAATACTTGATTATGTGAAAATTGCCTTAATTTGGTAGTCAGCGAAACTACCGAGCGAAACTACAGATTCGCCCGGTAGCTGGCTAGACTGATTAATGTACCCGAGATCAGAGCCAGTTTCGCCGGCCAGCGAAACTAGCCAGCGAAACTAGCCCCTGATATAAATAATCCTAATAAACCCTAGTAGCCTCATTTGCTTAAACCACACAACAAACACACACACACTCTCCTACCTCGAGATTTCTGGTCAGCTGAGGATCACCAAGGATTACCAAGATCTCAGCCTTGAAGATCATTCATCCGGATCCTAAGATCAAACCGTGAGTCTCCAAAAACCACCATTCATGTGCTTTCTTTGTATTTCTCTTAAAAGCATGCCTAAATCTACATGAAATCACTTGATCTCTTAATATGTTGCTTAGGAATGCTAGATCTACCATAAAGTCAGAAACTTTACGTGTAAAAACATACCATAATGATGATTTATGCTAGATTAGGTCATTTTAGGTTAAAATGTGCTTTTTGGTGATTTGATGACAAAATGCATGTTTAAGGTGTTAAAGCTTGCTGATTTATGTTGGTAAATGCCTATGTATGCTAAATAATGAATTGCATGTAAGATCAGAAGCTGTTAGGTGGATTTTTAGGCAAATCCGTATGTTTTTCGCGACCAGCGAAACTGTGTGTTCTTTGGGCGAAATTATCCAGCGAATTTACTTGTTCATTCAGCGACACTGTCGAGCGAAACTATAGTGTCGCTAGCGAAACTGACCCGACCAGCCCGAACGAAACTACCGAGCGAAATACCTGAACGAAAGTTCAAACCAGTTTCCCAGCGAAACTAGGCTAGCGAAACTGCGTCAGCAGTTTCGGGCGAAACTAGCCTAGCGAAACTGTGTCACCGGGCATTGCCTAGCGAAAGTGCTGCCCGTGCACCCAGCGAAACTGCCTAGCGAAACTGTGCTAGCGAAACTAAGACCTGACCTGGAAACCAAACTTGTGAAATTTGCTTAAGTGTTATGCCATGACTTACATGATTATGCCATGATGAAACATGCTTGATATCTGAATTATATGAACCCTTGTTTATGATCAACCATCGGTGTCGTGTGTCGATATGTCGTGTCTTAGCTTAACGTGCTATGTTATGGGCCATAGTGAACGTTGTTTGAAATGAATTAGACACAAGACTAATATATAAGACCTAAATGAATTATAGGTCTTCATTAAGAAATCAATCCAAGGATAATTAAGCAAGTCTAGCCGCGCAACCAAAGGTGAGTGTCACTAACCCGCAAGATACGATCCCGTTAGGGACGGAAAGAACAACTTAAAAACAATGCTGACAAGACTTACGAGTGCTGAGCACCGGACGAATAAAAATCGACTGTTTTTCACCAAAGTGTTTATGGGAACACTTGGGGGAAATTCAAGTCGCTGTTTACGAAAAATAAAACTGATAAATGATTTTTGGGTTCGAAGGAAACCCTAAGTGAAATGTTTTAATATGGCTAGCGTAGGTTAAAGGATTTAAACCAAATGATATCACATGATTTCTAAGGAATGTTTTTGGTTAAATAAAAAGTCCTCATAATTAATTGTGCCATTAATTCGTGGAAGCGAGGGGATGTTGGGTAGATCTACTGGAGTTTGACAAACTCCGCTCCGGGGCACTGGAGGTGCACGGGGAACAATATCAGCCTATTTGACACCGTGATCCCAAGAGGAGGACACGGGGGAGGCAAAAAGAGCAGTGACGAAAGTCCGCAAATAAAAAATAAATGACGGTGGGACACCGCAAAATAAATAGTCAGCTTGGTACAATCTTCCTTAGTGCATGAAACGACGGATTAGCTACCCGCGATATCGGTTGAGTTCTTTAATTCTTACAAGACTAAGCGCATATTAAATAATCGGTAATTAACATATAAAGGTATCGTCTTTCATAAAACAAATATTACGTATGTATATGTTGACAAAGAAAATGATTATGAGACCGGGCCAATGCATGACAAGCCCACCGTGAACTCACCAGCCTTTTGGTTGACACTTGCGTGGTTTTGACTTTTGCAGATCGCTGAGGAGTATCCGGAGCAGGTTGACATGGCTCAAGAAAATGTTTACTTTTATTTGAACTAACTTGGGAATTTATATAACAATTTATGTTTTGTAATTAAAACACGCGGTTAGTGCCAAGATATTTATGTTTACATTCCGCAGCGTAACTTTTGAAACTGTTTTATTTATGAACATTTGGACTTTACTCTGATTCGTTTAGTATTTGTAACTAATGGTTGTGGTCCTGGTCTAGTCGCGCCCCTTAACGGTACAAACTCCGTTAGTGGTTAATTGAGGGTGTGACACAATAAGTTGTGTTTACAACCAATTATGGCCCAATATGGTGTGTTTAGTTGGGACTAATGAGTCCCACTAAGGTGTGTATATAACCAATAAGTTATGTTTAGGACCAATGATGGCGCAATAAGGTGTGTTTAGTAGGGCAATGAGGGTCGGTTAGGACCAATAAGTCCTAGTAAGGTGTGTATATAACCAATTAGTTGTGTTTAGGACCAATGATGGCCTAATAATGTGTGTTTAGTTGGGACTAATGAGTCCCACTAAGGTGTGTATATAACCAATAAGTTGTGTTTAGGACCAATGATAGCCCTATAAGGAGTGTTTAGTAGGGCAACGAGGGTCGGTTAGGACCAATAAGTCCTAGTAAGGTGTGTCTTGTATAACCAATAAGTTGTTTTTAGGACCAATGATGGCCCAATAATGTGTGTTTAAAGGCAATGAGGGTCAGTTGGGACCAATGAGTCCCAATAAAGTGTGTATATAACCAATAAATTGTGTTTACGACCAATTATGGCCCAATAAGTTGTGTTTAGTTGGGACCAATGAGTCCCACTAATGTGTGCATATAACCAATACGTTGTGTCTAGGACCAATGATGGCACAATAAAGTTGGTTTAGGGACAATGAGGGTTATTTGGCACCAATGAGTCCTTATAAGGTGTTTATATAACCAATAAGTTGTGTTTACAACCAATTATGGCCCAAAATGGTGTGTTTAGTAGGGCAATGAGGATCGGTTGGGACCAATAAGTCCTAGTAAGGAGTGTCTTATATAACAGATAAGTTGTGTTTAGGACCAATGATGGCCCAATAATGTGTGTTTAAGGGCAATGAGGGTCAGTTGGGACCAATGAGTCCCAATAAGTTGTGTATATAACCAATAAGTTGTGTTTACGACCAATTATGGCCCAATAAGGTGTGTTTTGTTGGGACCAATGAGTCCCACTAATGTGTGTATATATCCAACACGTTGTGTTTAGGATCAATGATGGCACAAAAAAAAATATGTTTAGGGACAATGCGGGTCAGTTGGCACCAATGAGTCCTAATAACGTGTGTATATAACGAATAAGTTGTGTTTACGACCAATTATGGCCCAATATGGTGTGTTTAGTTGGGACTAATGAGTCCCACTAAGGTGTGTATATAACCAATAAGTTATATTTTGGACTAATGATGGTCCAATAAGGTGTGTTTAGTAGGGCAATGAGGGTCGGCTGGGACCAATAAGTCTTATTAAGGTGTGTATATAACCAACAAGTTGTGTTTAGGACCAATGATGGCCCAATAATGTGTGTTTAGGGCAATGAGGGTCAGTTGGGCCCAATGAGTCCCAATAAAGTGTGTATATAACCAATAAGTTG
Source organism: Deinandra increscens subsp. villosa (assembly GCA_039602395.1). Classification (NCBI taxonomy): domain Eukaryota; kingdom Viridiplantae; phylum Streptophyta; class Magnoliopsida; order Asterales; family Asteraceae; genus Deinandra; species Deinandra increscens. The sequence continues at coordinate 2,983 of JBCNJP010009752.1, read as the reverse complement.
TGTTTACGAGCAATTATGGCCCAATAAGGTGTGTTTAGTTGGGACCAATAAGTCCTACTAATGTGTGTACATAACCAATACGTTGTGTTTAGGACCAATGATGGCCCAATAAGGTGTGTTTAGTAGGGCAATGAGGGTCGGCTAGGACCAATAAGTCTTATTAAGGTGTGTATATAACCAACAAGTTGTGTTTAGGACCAATGATGGCCCAATAATATGTGTTTAAGGGCCATGAGGGTCAGTTAGGACCAATGAGTCCCAATAAAGTGTGTATACAACTAATAAGTTGTGTTTATGACTAATTATGGCCCAATAAGGTGTGTTTAGTTGGGACTAATGAGTCCCACTAACGTGTGTATATATCCAATATGTTGTGTTTAGGACCAATGATGGCATAATAAAGTGGGTTTAGGGACAATGAGTGTTAGTTGGCACCAATGAGTCCTAATAAGGTGTTTATATAACCAATAAGTTGTGTTTACGACCAATTATGGCCCAATATGGTGTGTTTAGTTGGGACTAATGAGTCCCACTAAGGTGTGTATATAACCAATAAGTTATGTTTAGGATCAATGATGGCCCAATAAGGTGTGTTTAGTAGGGCAATGAGGGTCGGTTAGGACCAATAAGTCCTAGTAAGGTGTGTATATAACCAATAAGTTGTGTTTAGGACCAATGATGGCCCAATAATGTGTGTTTAGTTGGGACTAATGAGTCCCACTAAGGTGTGTATATAACCAATAAGTTGTGTTTAGGACCAATGATGGCCCTATAAGGAGTGTTTAGTAGGGCAATGAGGGTCGCTTGGGACCAATAAGTCCTAATAAGGTGTGTCTTATATAACCAATAAGTTGTTTTTAAGACCAATGATGTCCCAATAATGTGTGTTTAAGGGCAATGAGGGTCAGTTGGGACCAATGAGTCCCAATAAAGTGTGTATATAACCAATAAGTTGTGTTTACGACCAATTATGGCCCAATAAGGTGTGTTTAGTTGGGACCAATGAGTCCCACTAATGTGTGCATATAACCAATACGTTGTGTTTAGGACCAATGATGGCACAATAAAGTGGGTTTAGGGACAATGAGGGTTAGTTGGCACCAATGAATCCTAATAAGGTGTTTATATAACCAATAAGTTGTGTGTTACGACCAATTATGGCCCAAAATGGTGTGTTTAGTAGGGTAATGAGGATCGGTTGGGACCAATAAGTCCTAGTAAGGTGTGTATATAACCAATAAGTTGTGTTTAGGACCAATGATGGCCCACTAATGAGTACCACTAAGGTGTGTATATAACCAATAAGTTGTGTTTAGGACCAATGATGGCCCTATAAGGAGTGTTTAGTAGGGCAACGAGGGTTGGTTGGGACCAATAAGTCCTAATAAGGTGTGTCTTATATAACCAATAAGTTGTTTTTAGGACCAATGATGGCCCAATAATGTGTGTTTAAGGGCAATGAGGGTCAGTTGGGACCAATGAGTCCCAATAAAGTGTGTATATAACCAATAAATTGTGTTTACGACCAATTATGGCCCAATAAGGTGTGTTTTGTTGGGACCAATGAGTCCCACTAATGTGTGTATATATCCAATACGTTGTGTTTAGGACCAATGATGGCACAATAAAGTATGTTTAGGGACAATGCGGGTCAGTTGGCACCAATGAGTCCTAATAAGGTGTGTATATAACGAATAAGTTGTGTTTACGACCAATTATGGCCCAATATGGTGTGTTTAGTTGGGACTAATGAGTCTCACTAAGGTGTGTATATAACCAATAAGTTATATTTTGGACTAATGATGGTCCAATAAGGTGTGTTTAGTAGGGCAATGAGGGTCGGCTGGGACCAATAAGTCTTATTAAGGTGTGTATATAACCAACAAGTTGTGTTTAGGACCAATGATGGCCCAATAATGTGTGTTTAAGGGCAATGAGGGTCAGTTGGGCCCAATGAGTCCCAATAAAGTGTGTATATAACCAATAAGTTGTGTTGACGACCAATTATGGCCCAATAAGGTGTGTTTATTTGGGACCAATGAGTCCCACTAATGTGTGTATATAACCAATACGTTGTGTTTAGGACCAATGATAGCCCAATAAGGTGTGTTTAGTAGGGCAATGAGGGTCGGCTGGGACCAATAAGTCTTATTAAGGTGTGTATATAACCAACAAGTTGTGTTTAGGACCAATGATGGCCCAATAATATGTGTTTAAGGGCCATGAGGGTCATTTAGGACCAATGAGTCCCAATAAAGTGTGTATATAACTAATAAGTTGTGTTTACGACTAATTATGGCCCAATAAGGTGTGTTTAGTTGGGACTAATGAGTCCCTCCAATGTGTGTATATAACCAATACGTTGTGTTTAGGACCAATGATGGCACAATAAAGTGGGTTTAGGGACAATGAGGGTTAGTTGGCACCAATGAGTCCTAATAAGGTGTTTATATAACCAATAAGTTGTGTTTATGACCAATTATGGCCCAATATGGTGTGTTTAGTTGGGAGTAATGAGTCCCACTAAGGTGTGTATATAACCAATAAGTTATGTTTAGGACCAATGATGGCCCAATAAGGTGTGTTTAGTAAGGCAATGAGGGTCGGTTAGGACCAATAAGTCCTAGTAAGGTGTGCATATAACCAATAAGTTGTGTTTAGGACCAATGATGGCCCAATAATGTGTGTTTAGTTGGGACTAATGAGTCCCACTAAGGTGTGTATATAACCAATGAGTTGTGTTTAGGACCAATGATGGCCCAATAAGGTGTGTTTAATAGGGCAATAAGGGTCGGTTGGGACCAATATGTCCTAGTAAGGTGTGTCTTATATAACCAATAAGTTGTGTTTAGGACCAATGATGGCCCAATAATGTGTGTTTAAGGGAAATGAGGGTCAGTTGGGACCAATGAGTCGCAATAAAGTGTGTATATAACTAATAAGTTGTGTTTACGACCAATTATGGCCCAATAAGGTGTGTTTA
>JBCNJP010009750.1:0-27079 GCA_039602395.1 Deinandra increscens subsp. villosa | reverse complement strand
TAGATAAGAAGTATAAGAAGGAATCTATGGCCCAAATTTTTTCCTTGTAGAATTAGAGAACAAAAATAAAGAAAACAGTAGATGGAAGGTCATTTTTTACTTTTTATCAAATTCCATATTTTTTAAACACTCATAACTCTTACATACGTCATTATTTTTTTTTTAAATTACACCATAAATACGAGCGTTTATAATCTTTAATACGCGTACAGTGTTGTTATATATAAAACTAATTTTTATTTACTCTTTCGATTATGTCAAAATGTTCAGATCATTGTGTCAGATTGTGTCAAAATGTTCATATCATTGTGTCATATGGTGTAAAAAACCGAAATAGTATTTAAATTTATACATATCAACACTATATATACTATTGACACAATGAGCTGAAGATTGTGTCAAAAAAAGAAAGAGTAATTTTTTTTAATTTTTTATATAGCAACACTATACGCGTTTTAAAGATAAAAAATGCTCGTTTTAATGGTGTAATTTTTTTTTAAATAATGTCGTATGTGAAAGTTATGAAGGTTTTAAAAAAATAGGGGAAGTGGGTCAAAAGTCAACAAAGATGACTAAGACTAAAATACTCATCATTTTTTTTATTAGATCAAGATCCAATGGCTGAAAATCTTTCTAATTATTCTTATCCAAACCAAACTTTTCATTTGAACCTCTCCCCATAATACGTGGACACTTTTCTAAGCAATTATTTCTCAACACCTAAATTTTCAGGGTCCACCAGTCCGCCGCTATTCTTATTAGTTTAGTTTAATAAGAATTAGCTTTAGGTTTTTATTATTAATTGAGTATTGGGTATTGGGTTTGAGTAATTAGGTTAGAAATGTTAATATTATTGGGCTTATTAGTGTTGGATCTTTATCATATATTCAAATGTTATAGATTAGTTTTGTTTTTTTATAAATTTGTTTGTAATACGTTTAAATTTTAAAAAAAAAATCTATTTATTTAGAACTAGATTTTTTTTTAGAGTTTGGGGTCGGCATAAAAATTTCATGGGGGTCGGTGACCAAATTTCTTGGGGTTCGGTTGACATAAACTCGTAAATATACTAGTACGCAAAAAAAATTTCATGGGTGTCGGGCGAACCCAACCCCATGGACTTCTTTTGGGTTCTCCCCTGACTGCTAGAACCTTAAAGTCCACGTTCAAGAACAAGAAGAGCTCGGTTAACAGGGATCGTGAAGCTGCTAATGATTGTATGGTACATAACTATTTTTGTGATGATCTAATATATACTGATGATATATATATGCATCGTTTTTTAATGAGCCGATAACCATTGGCGAAGGATAGAAAGGACCGGGGGAGGACCGTCCCTGCAGTTTTTTCGGCCAGAAGTATATATTTTCATGATTTTATGTAAAAAATAAATATGTATCAAGTATCGCCCTCTTAGATGTATTGATGAGCATTGCCCCGTCCCCTCCGGGTTTTCTTTCAATCTTCGTCACCACCGACAACTATTTCTACGCATGTTTTTGAGTCGGAGAGAGGGATGATATGCTATAAACAAAAATATGATGCGAGAGGTAGCTGAAGCTTTACCCATTTACGAAAAAACTGCACATTCACTCTTCCTCAAATAGCGTAAGACAACAACACTGACTCACGAGTGAGTATTTTCAAATTTTGTAAAGGTGTAACAAGTATATTAAACAATTCTATAAGTTGCATGACTTTGAAAATCACTTTTCAAAGGATGCTTAATTAGGATGGTTGATTGCATCAATTGCATACATTGAGAGTGGTCAAATTTTCATAGTGCGTACGTGGTGATGTCAGTATCAGTGAGGTGATCATCCATACCTAACGAAAATTTTTGAAGTGACTACATCATATCATCTGTGGATTTTGTATGTATTCTTTGCTGTTGTCGATTCCTACAATGATATCAATATTCTAAAGCACTCTTTGATTTCTAATGATATCATAGATGGAATTGTACCCGAGTCTTTGTTTCCTATCAGAGGAATTGTACCCGAGTCTTTGTTTCCCATCAGAGGAGTAGAGTAGAAGCAGGTGCATTAACAATCCGACCCGAATTTGAACAATATAAAAATAATGTACGCTTGTATAATTTTATGTAGTATATTTTTAGAAAATGAAATAAAAACAACTTAACGCTATGACAATGTATCCGCCGACTATAAAGAAATTTCAAATATATATAAATTCTTCTTTTTTTTGAACGGCAAATTTGGATCACTGACGGGGGCATTACCCACCCACCCGATCATCTCCAATCTCCATCAGGAGGAAACTCACTATAGGTGAGAAAACCCCTTGGCCCAGCTTGTAACCCCTATTTATTTATTTTTTGTTACAAGTGGGACTTGAACCCAAGACCTCCCCATTATAATGTCTTGGGTACCCCCCTAGCCAATTGAACTATGGATCATTGGTTATATATATATTCTTCTACCAAGAGAGTTTGAAAATAATGAATATTAATTATAAACATAATTAATAAATTGAATTAGAAAATAAAACAAGTACATATCGATCGGATGCTCTGACTAGGGATGCTCCCGATCGACTAGGGATAACACCATTCATGTCTATATAGTGCCTGCGTGATAGTGATCACTATAACACGTACCCTAAGCATTTTCTTTATTCATACACACGTATTTATTTTTACATTTGTTTTCAATAATCATACTAGATTTATCATCTGTACATTGCCATGAGAATAATATGGGTGTACAAAAATCATGTGCAGTTGCTACAACGTAATGCAAAAAAAAAAACAAAAATACAAAAAGACTACGTAATGAGGTTAAAACTAAATCAAGCACTATAGGCTTAGAACCATAAACGAGTTGTACATTATGCAACAAAAACAACACCTTAGAAGCAGAAGAAAGTTGTACGTTATGCAATAAAGAGAGTACAATATGTTAACTTAATATAAGGACCGATTCATTCAAGTACAAAACTTAAGGACCTAAAATATAAATTTTTTTAAACTTCAAGCGTTATAGGCTTAGAAGTTAGAAATATAAATTTATTGTACACTATGCAATAAAACATCTTAGTGGGTTTGGCCACACTAGTGAAGCTATGGTGTCGTTGGTGAGAGGATATTGAGATGGTGACGATTTCTGTCCTTTCGGTTTAAAGGCTACTACGATTAAGTTTTTTTGGGCTGGCTTTGCAATTAGATTTTGGAAATGAAATGATGATATGTCTTTTTTATTTAATTTTAATTAAAAGTGTAATTTAGTTAATTAAAATTAACTTAAGTTAGTTTTTTTAACAGACATCCGGTTTAGTAAGCATAGGTGAGACAAATATACAACCTTAAGGATCATAACCTTAATTTTACAAGTCTAGAAACAAAATATAAATTTTCACAAACCATATGTACCAATGATGTAATATTGTAATTTACTAAAAAATAATACGATACTAGTTTGGAGAAGAAATTATGGTCTTCTACCCTTCTTATTTTTAATTTATTAAAAACTTATGTAATAAAAAACCATTTACTTACGTATTACGTGACTTTAAGATTAAAATAGATTCTTAAATTACTCCTTTTTTTGACAAATATGATTGATAAAGTCAACTCTAATATTAGATACTAGATGACGAGTGGGGCATTTTTTACATTTTCTCTTTCGAGAGCATGCATGATTTATTTTTCAAAGATCATAATTATTTAAGGGTGTAAATTTTTAACACAACTAAAAAATATAACTCGAATCCAATCTGAAATTTGCATCCTTGCAAGTAGATGTGTAAATCTCAAAAAGTTTTTTTTTGGTTTTAAACCGGTTTCGAACCAGTTTTGATCAAACTGGTTCTTAAACCGTCCGAGTTTGAACCGGTTTCCCCTATTCGCTAACAAACTGGTTTACGAACCGGTTTTGCTCAAACTGGTTTGTTTGCATGCATTTTAAGACTGTTAATATAGTCATTTTAACCCTAATTTTTTGTATATATAACATCATGGTGTGTTACAAACATTACCTTACTTACATCTCAAATACACTCAAACACACTAACTTTTTCACTCCAGATGGCAACTTCTAGTGCTCAAAGTAATGCCAACGTTGTTCGGTGTACATTTCGACTTTGTTGAGTTGAAAAACGGTCTCGAACAACTTGTTTTTGAAACCTATCTATCTCGAACATCTTGTGTTTGTAATGCAAACTTTGAACTCATTAAAAATATTGTTTTATTAGTTTATATAATGATTTTTAAAAAAATAAGCGGAGGAACCGGTCCAAACCGGTTTGGACTTTGGACCAAGAACCGGTTTCGGTGGAACTGAAACCGGTTTGGGTGATTCGATAAATTTCCCCTGGAAACCGGTTTGAGAATCGAATCGGTTTTGACCCAAACCGGTCAACACCCAAACCGAACCGGCTCATATTTAAAATCGGTTTTTGCACCTCTACTTGCAGGTTTAAGTTTAATATAAATGGATTCGGGCAAACTTCGGATCGAAGTCGCGAACCCATTTAGCTAAAGGGGTCATGTTCGGGTTGAACACATCGCCCATCAGGTTGACGAGTTGACCCCGTTTATAATATTTATTTATTTATTTTTATATTTTTAATAAATGTATTTTATGTTATAAGTTAAGCTTTTATTGTAATTTTATCAAAGTTTTAAAATAAAAAGAGAAATTAACATACGATTTTATGATTAGAAATATAAATTTTTATATATGTTTGTAATTTTTCTAGTAGCAATGCTAATCATTTTAACGATTTTATTAGAGATAGCGGCCTTACTGATATACCCATGGGGGGGTACAATTTCACTCGGATTGACACTAGGGGAAGAAATGCTAGTAAGCTAGATCGGTTTCTAGTATCTCCTTCCTTATTGGATTCGGTTAAAAATGTAGAGGTGTTGGCATTAGAGAAATCCATTTCAGATCACAGACCTATTTTATTCCGCCAATCCTTCATTGACTTTGGCCCGTCTCCTTTCAAGTTCTATAATTCTTGGCTTCAAGATAATTCTCTAGCGGAAATTGTCAATGTCTCATGGGGGGAACCTTTTCATCATGAGTCTAAGTTTATTTTGTTCAAAGGTAAACTTAAGAGGTTAAAAGAAAAAATTAAAGTGTGGAGGAAAAATATCCCTGATCCGAAGCATCAAATATTGAAGATTCAAAAGGAGATTTTGGACATTGATAAGACTATGGACGACGGTCAAATTCATGAGGAGCTAGGCTACCATAGATGTGATCTTGTTAAAACCCTTAATGATCTTGAAAAACCTTTAATCGAGGATCTAGCTCAAAAGGCTAAGATCAAATGGGGAGCTCTCGGGGATGAAAATTCCAAACTTTATCACGGGGTTATTAATAAAAAAAGACGACAATTGGCAATACATGGTTTAAAGATTGATGGGGAGTGGATTGATAATCCCACCGCTATTAAAGATGCTTTTGTCGGTTTTTTCTCTAAAAAGTTTAAAAAAGGCAACGAGGCGAAACTAATTCATCGGAGTCACCGGTTCCGATTGATCAGTGAGAATTCTAGGGTGGGTCTTGAATCGGTTCCGTCCCTCGAAGAAATCAAAATAGCAGTGTGGGACTGTGGGTCTGATAAAGCGCCTGGACCAGACGGATTCTCGTTTGGTTTCGTTAAAAAATTTTGGGACGTTTTGAAAAATGATATTATGGGTTTTGTTTTTGAAATTTTCGAGAAGGCCCACATCCCTCTCGGGTGTAACGCCTCGTTCATCACATTGATTCCAAAAATTTAGAGCCCCGCTTCTTTTGCGGATTACCGTCCTATCAGTGTTGTTGGGATACAATACAAAATTATTTCGAAGATTTTGGCGAATCGAATGGCAGGTGTTATTGACCAAGTTGTCAGCCCGGAACAATTTGCTTTTATCAAAGGAAGACAAATGTTGGATGGCCCTCTATCCCTCAACGAGGTTATTGACTGGTATGTTCGCAAAAAGAAAAGTTTGTTGGTTTTTAAAATCGATTTTGCTAAAGCCTATGACTCTGTTGCTTGGGATTATCTGGATACTATGCTTTGTTTTATGGGTTTTGGGATCAAATGGAGGAACTGGATCCATGCATGCCTTTCTTCTATCCGGTCGTCGGTTCTCGTTAATGGAAGCCCCTCAGCTGAATTCAACATCGGGAGAGGTCTCCGCCAAGGTGATCCTTTGGCGCCATTCCTGTTCATTCTAGTGATGGAAGGGCTACACGTTTTTCTAGAAGACGCGATTGAAGCGGGTTTCTTTACCGGCATTCATATCAAGGACCTTAACCTTTCTCACTTATTTTATGCGGATGATGCCGTCTTCATTGGTAAGTGGTCTATTGAAAATATTATTAATATCGTTGAGATCCTAAAAACGTTTCATTCCGCGTCCGGGCTTGCAATTAATTTTCACAAGTCATCTATATTTGGAATTGGGGTTCCGTTTGATGAAACCACTCGGTTTGCTAGACTTGTTGGGTGTAATCCGGATCGCCTTCCCTTCATTTATCTTGGTATTCCGGTTGGTGCGAACATGTCGCGGATTTCTAATTGGCAAAAAATCTTTGATAAATTTCACAAAAGACTAAACAAATGGAAACGAAACCTTCTTTCAATTGGAGGAAGGGCTACTCTCGTATCTTCGGTTCTGGGCTCCCTAGGATCATATTACTTTTCTCTCTTCCCGATCCCTTCTAAAGTCAACAAAAGTCTTGAGTCAATCCGATCACGATTTTTTTGGGGATATGAGCCGAATGAAAGAAAAGTCCCTTGGGTAAATTGGCATCAAACCATTGCTAGCAAAGATCATGGTGGCCTCGGAATTGGAAGTTTGAAAGCGATGAATAAAGCGTTAATTTATAAATGGAGATGGAGGTTTATTTCAAACAGTGAGGCTCTTTGGGTGAAAGTCGTTAAATCTATTCACGGGCCGGATTTAAATGAGATGAAAAATTGTAAGTATTCTAGTACTTGGCAACGCATAGTGAAATCTTGGGAGTCTTGCCATGATGCCAATCTGGTTGAATCGAATGTCTTGCGTAAAAGGATTGGTAGGGGTAACGATACCAAATTCTGGAAAGATATTTGGGTTGGTGATCGCTCTCTCCTTGACCGTTTCCCTCGGCTTTATTCTTTATCGATTTTAAAAAATGGTAACGTTTCGGATTTCCGATTGAACAACGAATGGGTTTGGAAATGGCGTAGGAAGCTTAGGGGCGGTATCGAGTCCGACCAATTCATATCCCTGTTAGATTTTATTGCTGACGTCACTCTCACGAATGAGGATGACAAATGGGTTTGGCTCTTAGATGATGATCCTGATTTCTCTATCAAAACGGTCCGCAAGCATATTGATCGTATCTTTCTGCCGGTTGGCGAGTTCCCTACTAAATGGTTGAGGTACGTTCCGAAAAAAGTCAATATCATTGTTTGGAGATTGTTGTTGGACCGTCTCCCAACACGGCTTAACCTTTCGAAACGTGGTATTGAGTTAGAAAATATTTTATGCCCCATGTGTAATAAACGTGTTGAATCTTCTTCGCATATCTTCGGTGATTGCGAGTTGTATGCCAATCTGTTTGATCGAATAAAGTCGTGGATTGATGTGGGGAGCCTTTGCCCTTCCAACCCCAAGAGGGTGATTGACGATATCGAAGATTTGAGGATGTCAAGAGTTAAGAAGGATATCATGCTTACTATTTTCTATACTACGTGGTGGTCAATTTGGATGACGAGGAACATGCATATATTTAATCCGAGCAAAGTGCGGAACGGTGGTCTTTTTGATTCTATCGTTTATTTTTCTTTTTTGTGGTTTAGTGCTAGGAACTATAAGCAAGTAGTTGTGTGGAATAATTGGATGATGAATCCCATCCTTTACATGTAACTTTTTGCTCTTTTTGAGCTTTTTTTATACAAATATCGCCGTTCCAAAAAAAAAAGTTAAAAAATACAAAAAGTAAAAAAATCAGGCCAAACGGTTGTGTTTAGGTTAACCCATAAATATTTGTGTCGCATTTGGATTAATGTGTGCCACATAATTAACATACGATTTTATGATTAGAAATATAAATTTTTTATATATGTTTGTAATTTTTGATGTAAAATTATATTTTTATAGAATTAATAAGTTAAAAAATACAAAAAGTAAAAAAATCAGGTCAAACGGTTGTGTTTAGGTTAACCTATAAATATTTGTGTCGCATTTGGATTAATGTGTGCCACATAATTTTCAGGTTCAGATTCGTATCCAATTTTATGGGTTTGAGTTGGGTTGACTCGCCAACTTACGATACGAACAATACCTGTTTAACACCGCTAAATCATCCTTATCGTCAACTCATAGTTCACACTTCACACCATAAAGTCAAAGGGATTCCTAGGCTACGACATTAGATTAACAAGGATTTGATAACCAGGATAATATTAAATGTTTATCTTTATTTAAATAGTGAAAGTTTAAATTCTATAACATTAGATTTAAAATTTAAAGTAGATTTTGGAGCGTGTTTATTCACTATTATAAAGATAAATATTTAAAGTTAAGTTTAAGAAAACTACTACAAGAGTGGTAAAGGTTTGCAAACAAATAGAAACTATTATTACTTTGAAAAAATGGATTTAAATGAAGGCAATATAACTATACAATTGACAAATTGGATTTTTAATAATTGAAATTCTAGACCATTGCCTGACAATAATCCCTAAGGGTAATGGTAATGGTTCTCCCGTGCTAGTTTGGGAGAGGATTCGGGAGAGTCGGGATCGGGAGGGCAAATTTAGTGGATTATGGTTCTCCCACTCTTCCCACTCTCCCAAACCTTCAAAAACCCTCCATAAACCCTCTCCCGAACCCCTCCATTTTCGGTGCCCAAGCCCCATTTCCCACTCCCGAGACTCCCGAACCCTCTCCCGATTTTCTCTCCCGAACACCGGATTATGGTATTCCTGCGATCCCGATCCCACCGAAACACCCTCCCGATCCATTCGGGAAGGGTATAACAAATACCCTAATAAATTAATTGGTAACCGGTTTCAATTTTCATTTTCATGACAAAGAACAATCTCAGTTTAAGAAAAAATACTAGTAAAGTGTTTTAAAAGTGATGTGGGAATAATATGCTCGATAGTTAACTCATGAGAAACAAAAGAATTATAAAATTTTATAATATGTCAAATGGTTAATACAGATTATTATCGGCCAATATATAAAATTTCTAATAAAATTTGAATACAATGCTATAGTTATTTGTAAATAAATTTCAACCATTTACGAGTATTGATAATAGGGCGTTATTAAACACACATAGAGAAGAGAGCATGACGAGAAGGAGAGAGGAAGGATGGGCGTTCTGGTATAAAAATGCCTAAAACAAGTCAATGTGAGAGAAGAATGAGGATAGACAAGACATGTTTTTAGGACATTTTTATAGCAGTTTTTTTGCTGTTAGATGGGCAAAAGCCTGAGCAATCGGTAGAGGTTATGTGACTCATTTTTAACCCTGTTATTACCTAATATATGACACCATTAAAGTCAATGGTGGTTAACCCATGTTCTTGCAATATGGGCCCTTGGATCCATCTAACATTTAATCACAGCCCTCTAAATAGAGAGGTTAAAAAACCACCGTGCAGTTGAGTGATACACTTCCACCCACTAGCCCATTTTGTTTAACTTTGAATTATTTTACAAATATTATTAAATATCTCGATTGTACATCTTCCACTACATTTAAAGAAACGTCTGTTAAATCTCTTAAAATAAAGTGTGAACTTCTAAAATACCAATAATTAAATTACAAAACAGATACACAAACATCATAATACCGAACTTAAAAAATACCAATAATTAAACTACAAATAAATACACAAACATCATAATAACAATAAAGTGTGAACTTTAAAATACGAATAATTAAAGGAACAATAAAACATGACATGTCCTTCGAATACTTGTATTAGATCCAAATTCTAACCACGAGAATCAATCGTCACATTTCCGTCTACATACCAAGTCTTCATAGGGTTGTGGTGACGAAGTGCCATTTCATGAAGAAGAGTGCTAACACAGTTTTGAGGTAAAAGAAAATACAACAGAACCCACTTTAAGCACAATGACATAAATCCAAATATTTTGTGATTAATCAAATTAATTAAAATTTAAATTAATTAACGATAATTGTATGGTGGTTTCCAAAAAAATCTGTTGCAGTTTTTTGCCCCTTACATAAAAGTCTGTCGAATTTATATTCATTCGAAACATAGTTTAACACATTGATTCTCAAATTTCCTACTTCAAAGAGTTCTCTTTTCTTCTTATTCGAAGAGGTATTATTATGACTTTTAACGTATTTATTTTTTTGCGCATACATGTTACTTTCTCTATTGTACGTTTCACTTTCCTCTGTTATATTATTTTGCTTCTCATGTCATATGCATGTATATATTATGTTTTGAAGTGTTCTGTCATGCATAAATTATATAACGGTGCAATTGTAATATAGCTTCATGATATGTGTTTATGTGTATGCATTCTTCTACGGGTTAATATAAATTATGTATACATTTTTGATATAACGTCGAGATTTATTTTCTATATCTGTTATAATAGTGCCTTTTAAATTTTTGTGTAAGTTGTGTTATATATATTTTTTCTAACAATCCAACGTTAAAGGCTAGGTTTTTCTACTAAAGAATGGGTTTTACGCCGCTTTCTGCCCTGCGACCTAATATCACTGACAAGTGGCAAATAACTGTTTTAATATCACGTTTGTGGACAACGTATAATCCGAACACTGATCGTGTTTTTTCACTTGATATGATTCTCTCAGATCAACACGTAAGTTTTATATTTAATAATATTATGAATTGATAGTAAGTTAATATTTGTCGCTTGATTTAACATGTTGTTGTTTATTGTAGGGTGGTTCAATTCATGCTAGGATTCCCTCTAACATTCGTCATGTATTTACGAACACTTTGAGAGAAGGACACGTCTATACAATTAGTAGATTTGTTGTTCTTCCGTACGAGACGTCTTATCGTCCTCTTCGTCGTGATAACTTTGTGCAGTTTTCCCGTGACACGTCAGTCATTGCATCATCGATGCAATCTTCGCATTTCCGACGTTATGTGTTTGAGCTGGTCCCATTTGATAAGCTTAAGCCACTTGCTAAAGATGACACTTATCTAACAGGTTTTTCTTATTTCTTATTATCATGAAGTTAATTGTTTCAGAGATATAATGTTATTGATCTTCTTATATGTAGATGTCATTGGTATTTTGCGAGTTTGGGGGTCTCTTAACCGTGAAGCTCGGCCCGGTCAATCACGTAATCGAGAGATGCGAGAGATTCTTATATCTGATGAAAGGTACTTTTGTATTAAAAATTACCATGCCGTAGTCTATTATTTTTTACTCTGTAATGTTTTAACTAAATATTAATTCACATTATTTCATAGTGGGGTGAAGCTCAAAATTTCCTTGTGGGGGAAGTTATCTTATGCATTTGATGATGATCATATCCGAAGTTACGGAAATGATAAACTTGTGCTTATTGTAACGGCTTGCAAGGTTCGACTTTTTAGAGGTATGTTCGTTATTTTTATAGTTCTATGGACGTTTGCTTTTATGATGAGCCATTACATCTACGCATATTGTTTTAGGTGGCCCATGTTTGATGACGACAGTTGCTTCTAATCTATACATAAACCTTCCGGTCAACGTTGTTCAGAACTACTCGACTATGTAAGCACATTTTTACATCAAACTTTATTTTTGTTTTTTTGACATTCTAATTTTCGTTTATGTTTGTAAAACATGCATTTACTATGTAAACAGTGAGGTGCCGCCAGTTTCTTTTGGGTTTGATGAAGATCACGCTGAAGACTCTCAATTGATTTCCATTCCAGAGCTTTTCATAGCATTACAGCAAGGAGTTGAAGTGGTATTATTACTATTACAAGTCTACTTTCGATAGTTTGGCACATGTAATTTTTATACTAAATGTTAATGTTTAAAAGGGTACAATGTATACAGTTGATGGAACGATAACTGGTATTGACATGACATCTGATTGGAAATACGTCAACTGTGACGCATGCAATAAGAAGGCATCATTCAAAGATGGACACTACTTTTGTTCTGCCTGTAAGAGGAATGTTATCAATCCACGTCAAGCGTAAGTGTGTATAGTGTTATTGCAATATTTAGCTTTATTACTATATTATTAAATCAAACTGATATAGGTATAAATTGGTATTACGGGTTTTAATGGAGAGGAATTGGAATGTGTTCTATTCAACTCTACTGCCAAACCACTCCTTCGTATTAGTGCTGATGAGTTGCTAATGAGGAGTTTCACAGAGGTTACTATGCTATATCCTCATTTATATGTTTATATATTTATCTGTTTAGACATATGTGTCACTTTTTGCACTTATATGTACTCGATTTATCTTTGAATTTGTGTAGGGTGGTGATGATCCGCATTGGATTGCAAATTACTTGAATGACAATTTAGTTTGTTACAAACTGAAAATTATAATTAAGATCGATGCATATAACCTTGCACCTAACTATGGTCGTCGGTTCACTGCTTCAAAGTTAATTGATTTTGATGCTTTCGATATGAGTAATCCAGCTCCAATTCATGATATAGTTCCTTCAACAAGTACTGCTAGGGTGAATGTAGATAACAGTGCAAGACAAGTGTTAGAGCATGATGTTAATAATTCTTATGATGAATCGAGTGAGATGCTTGCTAGGATACCAACACATGAATGGGATATGGCGGATGAAGCATTTTGGGGACCATGTATTCCATCAAATACACCTACATCAGCAGTTTCTGAGGTATGTGCTCTTGTGTTTTATTTAAATTTTCAGTGTTAAAATTTTATATTTTTTAAACGAGCCTATACATTATCTTTTAGGTTCTTCAAACTGATCATGAGGAGGATTCTGGTACCTCCACAATGGGTGTTACTATAAAAGATGATGTCACACAATGTCCCAAATCTGTTGAAAACAATTTGGTTGTTGAAAATACTGATAAGAAGTTGAAAGGTAAAGAAGTGGATTCTGGTGCCTCCACAGTGTGTGTTACTACAAATGATCATTTCATACAAAGTCCCAAAGCTGTTGAAAAAAGATTGGTTGTTGAAAATACTGATAAGGAGTTTGATGCTAGCACCGCGAAGACCAATGACCATGATGATGATGTTAAAGAAAGTCCACAGCCAGTTGAAAATGTGACCAATGACCATGACGATGCTGTTAACGAAAGTCCACAGCCAGTTGAAATTGTGCATGCCGAATCTGGTGGATCAGGTTCCAGGCCAAAGAGGATGAAGAAAACGCCCAAACGTTACATTCAGTAGTTGATGTTCTGCTTTTTCAAATCCTGCAACCAAAACTTTCGTCTTAACATGAGTGAGTTTTTAGCTATCGGTATGCTTAGTAGTCTTATGGAACTAAGAATAACATTGTCGTGTTGTTTTCGTATGCCTTTATGATATTGTCTGATCGTTTTCTTATGTCTTTTAAGTTTTTAATGACATGAACTGAATTTAAACTATGGTGTTTATAAGTTTTCATGACACTCAAATGAATTATATAGGAACCCACTATAGCAACATTCAATGACAACTGTAATATGAACAAAATATTCAGCATCATACATAATATTTCAAGTGATGTAGAAATTAAAAGGCAAATCAGGATAAGATTCGGTAAAGTGGAGCTGAAAATTCAATAATTGGTTTACAGTCTTACATTGATTTGAGGTGCAGGTTGAACATCGAGTGGCGATGGGGTTCTGTGTGTTTGAGAGAGAGGTGCGCACGAATGACAAATTTAGATAACCTTATTATTTAAATTTGAGTGAATTATTCCTTGCCTTAGGAAAAACAATTATATGCTAAATCAGCAACCCAAAAAGGAAATTAGACTCAAACGGAATATTTTGATTTTTAACATATATTTGTAACTATGTGAAAGTATTTGACACATAGTTTTATTTTTTTCTTAATGTTTATAAATTATGAAATTAACTTCAATAAGTAGGATTTGTTTTGCCAAAAAATCGTATTGCGAAACCCGGTCACCGACCGGGTATGAAGCTAGTTGTGGATGGATGCTCTATTCAAAGTATTAAATTGTTTGTTAAATTAAAGGCATCCTTATTAGTAATATTAATCTTTGTTCACTATTAGTTACACAAAAGGGCCATTCTAATTTGAAATGGGAAAAAGAAAAATATTCGAATATATTATTGTTGACTGCATATATTTTATGGGGATACAAGTCGCATGATATTTATGTAAGTCTCAATCAAAGACAACCTTGTTTATAAAACTATTTTATTTGATAACAGAATGTTTCAATAATACATGGTGTAGCAATTTGTATATGTCGACCAACTTTAATCTTTACTATATATATTATATTATACTAGTTGGCGGGATGCGCGCTTTGCGCACTTGCTGTGGTGAACCGCATGAACGTTATTTTTAATTTTACCGTTTGGCCCAGTAAAAATGAAATTTCTCGCCATTTTTTATCTAGAAAGCGTGAACTTTTTTCATGTAGGACCAGGTAACGACCATTTAATGGTGGTTTACAAACCGTTTGGCCTTATATGCTTAAATAACTTGTAGCATTCCAATAAAGTTTTCAATGCTTAAATAACTTGTATATACAGCTTGGTTGAAAGTACTTTACAAATACTATTTACTTAATGAAACGACCAAAAGAGAACCATCAAAATAGATAATTTAAAAAAAACTGAAAACGGTTACTATTCACTCCAAACACTATTTATTTAGTTTTCTATTGTATATAAGGTAATTATAGAAGCCGGATCAAATAAGAATTATTTTGTCTTAATAAGAATAGAACCTACTAGAAATTTGACACGTGAGAGTCCTAAAACAAAACACTACAAATATATGGTCTTAACATAAAACAATACAGTTTATAAAATCAAGTACCTTTTTTTTAAAATCCAGTACATTTTTTTCAAATGTAATACATTTTCATTACATTTATTTTCAAATGTAATACATTTTTGTCTTAAAACAAGACACTACAAACCATCTTTTTCTTTAAAATGTTCTACGTCAGCCCACATGGATCAAGCGCAACCCAAAACAAAATAATAATATGTAAGAATGTGGAATACGAAAATAACTCGATATCATTATTGAATGCGATGGTTACATTATATAGCAGAAAGGTCTCTAAACCCTAGATATCTAATGGGCACGTGGGCTCATATTATTTAACCTTAATCTAATACCTAATATTCTAATACTCCCCCGCAGTCGTAGCGGAAGGAGATCAAACGCTAAAGACTGGAAAACAATAAAACATAAAGATAATAATAACAATTAAAAAAAAAATAGCTTCAATTTCGGTTCTCAACTCCAAATCCCAATCTTCTATCAACTAATCCATAATGTGCTTGAATGTGTCAAATTATATTCTTCAATACGAGAGATCTCGTAACCCTTTAGCAAAAGTCTTTAGTGCAACGGGGCAACGACATATTTTAAGACCGTAGTCCTATAGACGGAGCGGCTAAGGACCGTAGTCCGGGAGGTGGCATGGAGGCAGACCGTAGTCTGGAAGGCTCAGTGAAGACGGACCGTAGTCCGAAAGATGGTGCGACGAAGGGTCGTAGCCCAAATCGTAGGGCCATGAAAGAAAAAAAAAACAAGAATAAAAAAAACAAAGGTTGATGACCATGGTCATATGATAGTCTCATGGCTCCGTAGATCAAGAGACGAGATCCGTAGATCTAAAAAGAAAAAAAGAAACAATCGAATCAAACCGTAGTTTAAGATCGATGATAAGAGCGTAATTCAAAAACGAAACCAACAAAGTGACTTGAAAATTGCAATGCACATAATTGTGACTTCGATGCCCATTCTCAAAAAAAATATTATCCACCGTTCCACCGCTACTAATTTTCAAAGACAAAAGTCTTTGTGATGGCAATGATAGGATTTGGTTTCATCTGAAAAAAATACGATGGATGATTCAATTCAAAATATTAAGAGCTACACAATTGGATTTGCTGAGATCACCGTTGAAAAATTGGAATTATTAGAAACGAAAATTGAATATGAAACAAAACTTAATTAGAAACATAAATAAAAAACTAGAAGAAACTAGATTGGAAAAAGAAAAAAAGAACGAAGTTGGGACAGGGCGGCGGCGGTGGTGGCACACCGCCCTGTCTAGGGTTTGAACACGATGGTGACGGCTAGGGTTTGGATCGTTAAGGCTGTGATACCATGTAAGAATGTGGAATACGAAAATAACTCGATATCATTATTGAATGCGATGATTACATTATATAGCAGAAAGGTCTCTAAACCCTAGATATCTAATGGGCACGTGGGCTCATATTATTTAACCTTAATCTAATACCTAATCTTCCTATTCTAATAAATGATTACAATTGTTGACTCATGTCAACACCAGATTCATTCTCACAAAATTTTTCCCTCCCAAATCTACTTTCTAATTAATTCTTTTAGATTGGAAATTATATCCTATTTTATAATTAATTATAATATATTTATATTTATTTATATTATGAAACTATGATAACCTTATATTAATTTTTATCTTATTTTTATTATTATTTTTTATAGACATTATTATTTTCATTTTAATAAATATATAAAAAAAACTTATAAAATACCAATAAAAACTTAGAGTACTCAAAAACTTATTTAGTGTGTTTTCAAATATAATTGAGCAAATTATATTTAATACTTTAATTAATGAATACCTAATATTATTTTATGGATTCAATCAACATTGTGGATGATAACTTTATCTTTTTATTTAATGTAATGTAATACGTTATTCCGGTATTAAGAAGAGTATGCAATTATCAACTATATATATATTTAATGATTCAACCCGTATAACATACGGGTTCTATCCTAGTATTCTAATATAATATGTTCTTGCTATACGATTAACTTACAGTTTGAGTTTTTGGTAGAAAATTTCATCCAATTCTCTGCTACCAGACGTGTGTAATGGACTTTTTTTTACTATTTTATAGAACAAGTTTACTATGTATTGATTTGAATTTGTATTGATCTTCTATGGTATAATTTTCAAATCTAGTAAAACTAAAAAAATCCGATACAATATAAAAAATTTGGTACATTTTTTAAACAAAATTCACGTTCAAATAAACATAACAACACAAAACATGTTATAATGTAAAATAGCACATAAACATGTTGTTTGAAGGTAAAACAACACAAATAAGTGCTGGAATACGCTGTTTTAAAATCCAGATAATGAAAGGAAACTTAAAAGCATCACATTTTAAACTCTACTATATAGTTTTAAGCAACACAACACGTTTAACGCAAAAGAGTACAAACCATGTTGTCTTAATACTAATTAGCACAATTTTGTGTGTTGTTTTACTTTTAAAAAAATCACAAAATGAGTTGTTTTAATACAAGACAACATAGAAATAGTTGTTTTAATCCAAAACAACACAAAGAATACAAAACATTACAAATCATACTGTTTTTACGTAAAATAATACAATTTTTATAAATCCAGTACACTTTTTAAAGATCCAGTTAGTTTTCGCAATCTAGTACAATTGTTTAAAAGAAAAGAAATTTGGTATATATCAATAGTATACTCAAGTTATAGAGAAACAAATGTTTGATTTTATGGTATAATTTTTATAATAAAATGTTGTATGCAAATTTATGGACATTAAAAAAAAGGGGGAGAAACTTAAAAAAATTCAACAAAAAATCTCTAAGAAAATTACTCTCCCACCACTTTGTCTCTTATTTTAATGTATTTAATCTCAATCTTAGATTTATAAAATTAATGGATTAGATCTTTTTTTATTATTTTTAGACACACTGTGTTTTTAAGCTGCCCGTAATGGGCGTGATAGCTCTTACATAGGGTCACATAGCGCTCGGACACACCGAAACCGGGGCGCTATGAGCCTTAAGACCACTCCCATTGCCAACTTGTGGCCTTGTTTGATTGGGTAAAAAGTAAAAAAAGATATATTAAATAAACATCAACTTGCTCCAACCTTCACCGACTTGTTCGGTTCACCAACCAATTGGTTTGTTGGTTTCTTTCATTCATAGCCCATTTCCTATCCTTATCCCTATAATTTATATATTTATCATTATTGTTTCTCTCTCTTCCACTCACAATCATAATTAAATAATACTTTTTTATACAATTATCATTACATTTTCTCTCTCTTCAAACCTCAAATTTTAAAGATTTGCTCCAACCTTCACCGACTTGTTCGGTTCACCAACCAATTGGTTTGTTGGTTTCTTTCATTCATAGCCCATTTCCTATCCTTATCCCTATAATTTATATATTTATCATTATTGTTTCTCTCTCTTCCACTCACAATCATAATTAAATAATACTTTTTTATACATTTATCATTACCTTTTCTCTCTCTTCAAACCTCAAATTTTAAAGATTTACCAGATTTTTCTCATTTTTCCTCAAATATAAGGATTCCCCAGATTTTTCCTTAAATATTTCTCTCTCCTCTACTCACAACCACTCAAAACTACACCTTAAATTTTAAGGTTTACCCTCACAACCATTATAGAGAATGGGCTGTGAATGCTCTTATTAACTTATAATATATTTTAGATTTGTTTTCATAATTTATTATATGTTTTAATTTCTTTTTATACTTTATTATATATTTTAGATTTCTTTAACTCTTGTTAACCAATATTGGATAATGAGAATTTATTTTCATAAAACTTGTCTATATCTAACATTATCTAGTTTAAAAAAATGTTCAAAAAAATATAAAACTCATAACCTTTTTCTATTTATAGTGTATACTTTTGGTATATTTATGTATCACATCTAGTTTCTCTATATTTCTAATCTATTTCAGTTTCGAGTTTTTATTCTCTTTGTGAATCCTTTGTGTAAAATATTTTCATTATGTATGATACATGTATTTTTTCATTTTTTCCAATTATTTTTAAATTAAATAACTTATCATTTTAAAATAAAAAAATTATTTCTAATATAGAATAGAACTATAAATCATATATATTTTAAAAAAGGTTAGTTTGGGTTGGTTTGTGAATGGAAAGTAAAAGTTTTTACTTAGTTGGGTTGTGTGGTGGAAGTGAGAAACATAGTTTTTTTTTTTTTAATAAAAAAGTTGGGTTGGTTTGAGGTGTGAATGAGGATAGCCTAAAAATCTCCACGGCGCCACCACCATAACGCCTCATCTCCTCTCTTTTCTTAAATCTGATTGGTCCACCTCTTTAAAGTTATTAAAAAAATTAATTGGGTAATAATGAGATGGAGATTATACACACATTTCAATATTAAACCCCTTGATGACGTGACTCACATGTGTCGCATAACACCACTGTTAACTATACATACCCTTAATTAGTGGATCCAACCTTCTATATTATAACATATTTACGGAGGAAAACTTGTTTTTTCATATTAAAAATTTAGAGTGTAAGGAGGTGTAATAGTGTATTAAAAAATTACATAAGGAATTAAAATTGTCATTTTTAAGGAAAATAAAAATTTAAAAATCTGTTCAATTATAATCAAATATTAATGATATTGTACAAGTAAAGAAAAAATAAGTTAAATACAATTTTTTTTATCTTTCAATACAGAAACGAGTATCGTATTATAATTTTTTTTATCTTTTAATACAGAAACGAGTATCGTATTATAAATTTTCACCACAACAGCATCGTGTGGACCTCCTACTAGTTATAAATGAAAAAAAAATCGTAGACAAATCATTGTGAGTAGAACCAGTTATCAAATAAGTTATGACACAAAAAGAATTAACTAAATAAGTGGATTTTTTATAAAAATGATTAGGCGTTCTAAAGAGTTTGTAAAGTTTATAAACTTAAGAAAAATTTATATTGTTTTTAGATGGTTTTATGGTTGAAAAATAACCAAAAAAATGGAGAATTAACAAAAAAAATTCGGAAAAAGCGTCCAGCAGGTTTCGAACCTGCGACCTTCAGGTTGGCAACAAGGGGATGGACCAGCTGGGCTACCAGTTCGCTGGTTTCCATCCCAGAAAACAAATTTATAACCTACTAGCGGCTGACTTCATCTTCTTCCCCAAAAACTAACCCGAAAACCCTAGTTTTTCTAACTCAAAATTGGACGTCTAAACGCGTTGGAGTCCAGAAATTAACTTAGGGGTTTTGATCTATGAAGAATTCCGAACAAAATGATGTAAAGATTACCTCGGGAAGTGACCGGAAAAACGAAAACGCGGAGGTCGCCGGAGTTCGCGACGGCGGCGGCAGAAATCGCACGACAGGGACGATTTTCAGTGAATTTCTCTTTGCTATGGATGCGCAAATGATCAGGGAGGCACGAGGGACAATTTATAGGATCGATTTCGCGAAGAACGTGAGTTAATTCGGGTTTGAATGTCCGAATTTATTCGCGAGTTAAGGTGATTAAACCGCGTTTTAATGTCGGTTTTCAGTCGTTAATGGTCATTAGATGAACGTTAGGGGGGTTTCTTGATTGAACATGGCGAAAAAACGGACGTTTTTTGATGTTTGGGGGCGATTCCGGCGAGTGGCGGCGGTCGCCGGCGGCGTCTTCGCCGGAAAAACGGGGCTGGTAAAAAAAAATAAAAATATTTTTTTTTTAATTTTTTTTTATTTACACATTAAAGTAATCCTTTTTATATGTTTCTAAAAATATATCAAATGTTTTATAAATCTATGTGTATTTTACTCTATAAACTATAAGTAATATAAATAAATATATATATATATATATATATTATATAACTTTTAGGAAAAATCATCAAGATTTTGTTTAAACGAAGTAAATGTGTCGTGATGACGAGTTTTATAAAAGTTTATGATATACTATAAAATCTCAAAAATTAATTCAAAATGAGTAAATGATTCAATTAATTAAGATTGTTACTTAATTCCAATAATATTAGAATTGAATTAGACAAATAAATGAAAATTTTAAACAATGAATATGTTTCAAGAAATTAATAATTTAACTTAAATTACTAATTTAATTTAAAAATCAACTGTTAAATTTAAGTGAATAATCAATATAAAATTCAGATAAATGAATAACAAAGTTTATAATTATTTAACTCAAGACTTTTATTAATACAAAAAAAATTTCACGATTGTTACAGATATTCGTCACGATACTAGTAGAAACTGAAACGTCTGGAAAGAGGTGCGGATATTTGATTTTCATTTGATCTTCACGCTCCCAAGTAAATTCTGGACCACGCTTCGAATTCCAACGAACCTTAACAATAGGAATCTGAGTACGCTTGAGTTTCTTGATCTCACGATCCATTATTTCAATAGGTTGCTCAACAAAGTTTAAACGTTCATCCACATGAATTTCCTCTAATGGAACGTGGAAGCTTTCATCAGCGAGGCATTTCTTAAGATTTGACACATGGAAAGTATCATGCACGTTGCTGAGTTCTTGAGGTAGCTCGAGTTTGTAAGCGACAGTACCAATTCTTTCGAGAATTTTGAAAGGTCCAACGTAACGAGGTTCAAGTTTCCTCCTTTTCCCAAAGCGGACTATGCCTTTCCAGGGGGAAACTTTCAGAAGTACAAAATCACCGACTTGAAATTCCAAAGGCTTTCGTCGTTTATCGGCATAACTCTTTTGCCGACTTCTTGCAGCTTTTAGTCTTTCGCGAATTAATGAGATTTTCTCAGTGGTTTCCAGAATCAGATCAGGACCAGTGATTTGAGCTTCACCAACTTCGGCCCAACAAACGGGTGAACGACATTTACGACCGTACAATGCTTCAAAGGGTGCCATTTTAATGCTGGCATGGTAGCTGTTATTGTAGGAGAACTCGATGAGGGGAAGGTGTGAGTCCCAACTACCACCAAAATCTAGGACACAGGCTCTGAGCATGTCTTCCAGGGTTTGTATGGTCCTTTCGCTTTGGCCATCTGTTTGTGGATGATAGGCCGTGCTAAGGTTCACACGTGTTCCTAAAGACTTTTGCAATGATTTCCAGAACTTTGAGGTAAAACGACTGTCACGATCGGAGATGATGGATAGAGGAACACCATGGCGACACACAATTTCATCAATATAAAGCTTGGATAGGCGATCCATTTTATAATCCTCACGAATTGGAAGAAAATGTGCTGACTTTGTCAAACGATCGACGATGACCCAAATGCTATCGAAACCTTTTGGTGTTCGTGGGAGTTTAGTGATGAAATCCATGGTGATTTCTTCCCATTTCCACACTGGAATCTCGGGTTGCTGAAGCAATCCTGAGGGTCGTTGATGTTCAGCCTTAACCCTTGAGCATGTTAAGCACTTTCCAACGTATAGAGCAATGTCTTTCTTCATTCCAGGCCACCAATAGAGAATTCTAAGGTCCTTGTACATTTTATCAGCACCAGGATGGATAGAGTAACGAGTCTTGTGAGCTTCGTCTAAGATGAAATCACGAAGACCATCACGATCGGGGATCCAAATACGATCCAAGAAATAAAGGAGTTCATCGGGTTTAGTTTCCAACTGGGATTCCACACCACAAGATAACTCATTATGCAGGTCATTCTGAGCCACAGATTTATGTTGAGCTTGGAGGATTCGAGTTTGGAGATCAGATTGAATTCTGATGCTATGCAATCGAACATACCCTTTTCGACTAAGAGCGTCAGCTACGACATTCGCTTTCCCAGGGTGGTAACGAATCTCGCAGTCATAATCGCTGAGCAATTCCACCCAACGCCGTTGTCTCATATTTAGCATCTTTTGATTGAGGATATGCTGAAGGCTTTTGTGATCGGTGAAGATCACGCATTGAGTACCATAAAGGTAATGTCTCCAAAGTTTTAGGGAAAATATCACAGCACCCAATTCAAGGTCATGGGTAGTGTAATTCTTCTCGTGAACCTTGAGTTGCCTTGACCCATAGGCTATGACCTTACCTCGTTGCATCAGTACGCAACCGAGACCTTGGTTGGAGGCGTCACAATAGACTACGAAATCATCGTTTCCATTAGGAAGCGTCAAGATAGGTGCATTGCAAAGCATTTGCTTTAGGATCTGAAAAGCCTCTTCTTGCTCTGGACCCCACACAAAAGGTTTATCTTTATGAGTTAGCTGTGGTAAGGGGTAGAGCAATCTTTGAGAAGTTTTCGATGAAACGGCGATAATATCCAGCTAGACCGAGGAACGAGCGAATTTCAGTAGGGGTCTTTGGAGTCTCCCAATTTTTGACAGTCTCAACTTTTGCAGGATCAACGTGTATACCTTTCTCATTAATTATGTGGCCTAAAAACTGAACTTCTTTTAACCAAAACTCACACTTTGAGAACTTGGCGTAAAGTTGTTCCTTCTTTAGGAGCTCCAAGATTAACCGAAGGTGTTGTTCGTGATCCGCTTTGGTGCGAGAATAAATCAAGATATCGTCGATGAATACGATTACGAATTTATCCAAATACGGTTTACACACTCGGTTCATTAGATCCATAAATACCGCAGGGGCATTGGTTAATCCAAATGGCATGACCATGAACTCATAGTGACCGTATCTCGTACGAAAGGCTGTTTTAGGAATATCCTCCTCGAGGACCCGCAACTGATGATAGCCAGAACGCAGATCGATCTTTGAAAAGCAGGTGGCTCCTTGCAGTTGGTCAAAGAGATCGTCAATCCTCGGTAATGGGTACCGATTCTTGATGGTGAGTTTATTGAGTTCTCGATAGTCAATGCACATACGGAAGGATCCGTCTTTCTTCTTGACAAACAAGACAGGAGCTCCCCAAGGTGAGAAGCTGGGTCGAATGAATCCTTTGTCCGAAAGTTCTTGAAGTTGCTTCGAAAGCTCTTGCATTTCAGATGGAGCCAAACGATAAGGAGATTTAGCAACGGGTGTTGCACCAGGAATGAGATCAATACGAAACTCGACTTGACGATTAGGAGGAAGGCCAGGAAGATCATCAGGAAAAACTTCAGGAAAGTCTCGAATAACAGGAATGTCTTCCATTTTCTTGGGCTCAGATTTTGTTTTCACTATGTGAGCCAAAAACGACGAAACACTGCTTCCGGAGGTACGTACGAGCTTTCATGCAAGAGATGATCTTCAGACTACGTTCAGGTTTCTCTCCTTGGATTAGTAAGGTTTCGCCCGAAGGTAAAGGAATACGAATCAACTTTTCAGCGCATCGAACTTCAGCTTGATGTTTGGACAACCAATCCATCCCTACTACTAGATCGAAGCTTCCAAGTTTAATAGGGATTAGATCGATATTGATGGAATGTTGATCGAAAGTCAGAACGCAATCACGTATAATCGATATTAGCCTTGATTGGTTCACCGTTAGCCAGTTCAATAACGTAGGTTGAGTCCATGATCGTTGGCTTAAGACTAAGTAAAGGTGCAAAGTCTAGAGATACAAAACTCTGGTCCGCTCCAGTATCAAATAAAATGGATGCAAAATGATCGTTGAGAAGAAACGTACCCGTGATGACATTTGGATCTTGGCGAGCTTCAGATGCTCCGAGCACAAAAGCTCTACCACGAGCAGCTTGATTGTTGTTAGCCAAGTTGGGACATTGTCTCTTTATGTGATCAGGACTTCCACACTGGTAACAGGTACGATTAGGATTGTTGTTCTGAACGGGTATAGCAGCCAGGGTCTGGTTGGTTCCTGCCGGAGAAACCCTACACCTAATAGCCCAATGACCAAACCTTCCACACTTGGTGCACTTCCGACATTGCGTGCCAGTGGGATGATGAAAATTGCAAGTAGTGCACAGAGGATGAGGACCCGTATAGACAGGCCTAGTGTTGGGTTGGGCCACAACATTCACAGGGACAGCAGGTGTAACTAGTGCATAGCTTTGCGTACCCCTTTTCCTCTTATTGGACTTGTTGTTGCTTGAGCTTGAACCACGATTATCATTACCTTTGCCAGATTCCTTTTTCAATACCCCAGTCTTGACCATTTCGGCGGTCAAGGTTCCTGCCAACTTGATGGCAGCTGACAAAGAGGTAGGGCTCACTGACATCATAACTATACGCATAGCCTCAGGAAGGGCATCGATGTAGCAGTCGATCGCATTTTGTTCAGGGGTCACCAAGTGAGGGACAAACAGAGAGAGCTCTTGGAATCGAGATGTAAAACCGAGATGATCAGCTCCTTTCATAGTGAGAGCCCTGAATTCGGCCTCTAGTTTCCTCATTTCTGACCTTGGACAATACTCCTCAGTCAGCAGAGCCTTGAACTCAGTCCAAGTCAAAGCATGAAGAACCTCGCGAGTCTTCGCTCTTATTTGGGTGTTCCACCAAGTTAGGGCTCCCTTCTTGAAAGTACTTGAGGCATATTTGACCCACTGAGCTTCTGGGCAGTTGCATAGGTTCAGTGTGGCTTCTGTTTTCTCGAACCACTGAAGGAAACCTGTTGCTCCTTCGTTTCCAGCGAATTCAGTGGGTTTAGAGGCAACGAAGAGTTTGAAAGAGCTTTCAACTCCTCCAGGGTTGGAACCATCTCCTTCGGTGTTAGTTTGTATCACGGCTCGAGTTTGAACGGTTTCGTTAAGTTGATTGACCATAGTGGGAAGGAAGTTAGCCATTTGCTGAGAGATGATAGTAGCCAATGCGGTGGGATCCATCTTCAGGAAACAAAAGATTCGAGTTAGATATGGAAATCATAAGATAAATAAATAATAGAATGACATTATTAATGTTTAAGCATTAAAATAACGTCGTTGACTAATCAGAACTCGGAGTTCGTTTCACGATTTTACTGAACTGCGTGTTTTAGCCTATAAGCGTCATTTCCCCGAAAGATCTCCCAGGTAAGAGAGGTGAGTCACTAGGACTACTTAAATACCAGGTCTTGCCTTAGCCAGAACCTTCCGAAGAGATAACCACTCTTCCAGATTACATGCAGCCCCGAAAACCATTACGCGAACTCGTTGTCCCGAAGAGAGTGTTCAAAGATGAGAACATGAATCCTCAAGATGGAACTCTAATGCATGTCCAAAAATATGTCGACGAGTATGAGTTGCCCATGCCACGATAAAAGTTGACGAGAAAGAGTTTTAGACGAGAGAATCCAAATACCTAGGTCAGGAGTAGGGTTTATTATTTTTGGCCCCTAAGGTTATAGTCTAGATTATTGTTTTCTAATAACCTAATTCCCTATAACCAAGGCTCTGATACCAATTCTGTAACACCCCAACCGATGGCGGAAACATCGAGGTGTCACGAAAAGAGTATAGAAGCACATGGATAAAAGGAAAAACCATATTTTATTATTAATTCAAATCTTAAAACGTCTATTACAAGGCATAAAAATTTAAAAGACATAAGATTTGCTAACTAGATCTCCAAACTTCTAGTCTCAATCAGGCTTGATTCTCATTTCCTGAAAAACATGCAAAGGGTCAACTACATATATAGTTGGTGAGTCATAGGTTTGTTAACAAAACAGTAATAATAACCGGTTGATAAACGTTTGCAAAGTCATACATGTTAAACTAAATATGCAAGTATTACCTAAATTAATCACATATTCGTCACTCAGTACATAAATGATGTTCAATTCCTCAAAGGAATCTCTACGATTATGATGTTCAGTTCCTCAAAGGAACCTCTACGATTATGATGTTCAGTTCCTCAAAGGAACCTCTACGACTATGATGCTCATGAGACTTACATGCACAGGTCCCTAGAATACGATATAATATAGATAAACACAAGCAATTTATTTAACAGTACTTGACTTTGCTTATTAAGAATAAATGATTTCAAGAATAGAGTCTCACAATGATTTCAATGATAACCATAAATAAGTATTTTGTTTGAAAACCAAATAATGATATAAACGTTTGTGCATGTTTTCCATCCCAAAAGATTTAAAGTAAAATGGGAACTATGAACTCACCTTAAGTAGTTGGTTGATTACTAGCTTGACGTAACGGGAAAGATTCAAGTTCGAGGGATTCCTAAATAAATGATGCAATTGGTTAACCTAATGTTACGATGACGAAGAA
>JBCNJP010009749.1:0-27087 GCA_039602395.1 Deinandra increscens subsp. villosa | reverse complement strand
AAGTTCTGAGAACAACAGCTGATCTAACTCAAAGTTTATCGTAGGTGCAATTTGGTAAGCAAGTGGTTCGATAGGAGTATGGGTAGGGCATGCTACAATGCCCCCAACTTAACTTAAAGATATAGAGTAGTTATTGTCCGACTCGATCACGAATCCGTTATACACACATATGTTTATATATATACTGAGAGAATATCATATTATTCTTAGTCATCACATGCCTGATTTCATTTATGTTACTAAAGTCACATTCACGTTGAATTATCACACAACAACTATGCGATTTAAAATGCGAGGTCTAAATTGACCAAGGAAAAGAGTGTCAACATTTTAGGGTAACAGACGCAGTCACAAGCATCCCATGAGAAATCATCTGATTTTATACAATGTTGCCCTATACGAGGCTAAACAGCGTTCTTTACTAACGCACTACGATAAAGGTACTCTCAGTGTGTGTCAATGGGTGTCTTACCCGAATAGGATCTACTACGATTCCTATTTATGTTATAAGAGAGTATGATCAGTTGAGCTGAGAATATGTTGGATCATTGTCTTAGAGTCTAGATTACCATGATCTAGGCCTAAAAGTAAACCTACCAAGGTTGTTAAGAATAAACAATGTTGTTAAGGGTTAAACAAGTCCGTAAGGATATCAGGATCATAAACAATGAATTTTGCCCTATTCGGGAAGCTAGTGCATAACTACAAGCACTTACGATTAATCACTCAAGTTTTGTTGATGTATCCAAGTAAAAAGATGGTGAATACAGGCTTAAGATAGTAAATCCTCTCTGATTGCATCTTAGGTGGGTCTTACCTCAATAGGGTTCTTGATGGTCCTGGATATACTACACAGAGGGCAATGTGCATTCTAACATGTGGTACAACCAATTGCTAGACCAATTTATAAATTCTTCCAAGTGTCCCATTGAAGTTCGCTAAGCACAAATTAAGTTCGCTAAAGGCATAACAAGTCCGCTAAGAAGAGAGGAAGTCCGCTAAGACCTCATCAAGTCCGCTAAGAAGCCAACAAGTTCGTTAAGGGCAACAAGTTCGCTAAGGACAACAAGTTCGCTAAGAACTTGATTAAGTTCGCTAAGAACTAAGGTTTAAGTTCGCTAACAGAAGTCCGCTAAGAAGGATTTAAGTTCGCTAGGAACAACATCAAGTCCGCTAAGCACAGGGACCAAGTACGCTAGCATCAAGTCCGCTAGGAACAATTCTAGTTTGCTAAGTGTGAAGATCCAATCAAGTCCGCTAAGAACAAAAATCAAATCAAGTTCGCTAAGAAGAGTTACCAAGTCCGCTAGGAAGAGATGCAACAAGTTCGCTAAGGTTATACTTAGAAAAATTTTCTAACTCAGAAATTTCTAAGTCTCGAAAAAGAAAAAAAAAATCTACCCAAAATTTTCAATTTCCTATACCGTCACAAGACAAGAGTCTAAATGAGGATCATCTTCAGCACGCGGGGCAGTACTCTTGGGGGATGGGTTGTAACCAAAGTTTTTCAGAAATAGTTACAGTTCAGAAATTTTCTTTTAAAATGTTCTGAATCGCTGTAACCAAGGGCTCTGATACCAATCTGTCACACCCCCAATTTCCACTAACGGAGTATAACCGTGTGGGGTGTGATCCAGACCAGGATCCAAGCCTTTAGTTACAACCAAGCCATAGTTAAAGGAGTAAACAGTCATGTATTGCATTAAATAAATCAGAGTTTACATTTCACCAAAAATCAGCGGAAGCATTAAAAGTTTACAAGGTTGTTGTTTAGTAAAAGTGATTACTAAAGTATCTGAAATACGACTTTCAAAAGGGTTTTACAAAGGACAAGTACTGCCAACGCCCGTGCCATCCATGATCCTCCAAGCAACCTGAAAAGCATTCAACAATCAAGTGTCAGCCAAGGCTGGTGAGTTCACTAAAGCGGTCTACACGTCACATGTAGACCCAATGTATGAATAAAGAAAGGTAAAACACAATCATTAATCATAGGACCAGTAAAATTCCATATCGTAGGTAGCTAGCCTATAGTTATGTCCACCTGAATTGTTCGTAACCGAAGCTGACAACGTTTTGATAGGGGGTACCTATGAATCTTGCCTTCCCGTGTCTATCCGGATCACGGTGGTTAGGCTAACATTGATCTCAGTCCGACCGCCAGTCGGGAGGGTGCATCCCGTGCACCGCTGAGCGGGGGTGTCAATCCCCAGTAGTACTACTCAACATTACCTCGCTACTGTATATTAACGGCTCGAATGTAAGGACTTTTTAATAAAAGCAATTCAGTGCAACATATGATATTTTGTCGGAAAGTTACTCAAGTAAAGAAATACCTTTACCGTTGGGTTGCCATCCTTTACCGGATGCAACTATCTGTGCGTTATCATCCTAAAACCGGATATAACAATAATAGTAAGTGAAACTCACCTTAGGGTGCACTGGTGCTCAGCACTTGGTTCAACCGGTTGGTCAAAGTCAACCTATTCGGGTAAATATGGCCTAGTCAAATTAGAAGGTGTCACTAGGTCGAAAGATAACATATAAGCACCTAAACATGTTTCATACAATCATACAGGTCACACAATGCACATACGAGTCCCAATTGGGAGAAAATCAAGAAATTGCAATTCAAGTCAAAGTTTTGCCAAAAAGTCAAACTTTAAGCATCTAACTAGTGACATAGCTAAAATCCACAATACATGGAATTAAATCCTTAAATTTTACAGGCATATACTACATATCAATTAGGACTTGTTGCAAAAAGAATCAAGTAAAAAGGTTAAGAAATGAGAAAGTTATGCGTGTTGGAAGTTGGCAAAAATCAACACTATTGTCTTTGACACACCATTTGGTGGCATGCCTAAGTTGCTCCATACTTGGAGTTAGGTTCTAAAATTTTGCAGGCATGAACTACTCAACATTTAGGGAATATTGCAAAAAGAATCAACTTAAAATGTTAAGTAACGAGGAAGTTATGCGCATCGGAAGTTGGCAATTTTCTGCTTTTTGCAAAATAGTCAAAGTAGGTTTAAAATTTGCATAACTCATTCCAAACTTAAAGTTTAGGTACCAAACCTTCCAGATCTTACTTTTAATATATAAAACTCATTTTCATTTAACAAACCCCTCATTATATCAAGGTTAGCATGCTCAACAAAAATACAAAGTCCACTTTTCATTGAAAAAGACAGCTCTGCACACCTAACTTGCAGCAGCTATTTGGATGACCAAACGAAGGTTTTAGAAAACGTGCGAGTAGCCCAGATAAAGCTAAGACATTGAAGTTTACTAGGGAAAAATAATCAACTGATTTCGAGCAAAATTGAGTGAGTTATGACCTCTGCAATTTGGCTTAAAAATCTGGACGAATCTGTCCACACTTTATAGTTTGTAAAAATTTCGGTTTTCTAATTTTGAGCAACAATTTGGTCATCCAACACCTACTAACATAATTAATACCATTTCAAAATGCAATTTCTGTACCTAACATGTTCATACCAAGATCATATCAAAATTCCAACATGTGGACTACCATACAAGAGCATACACCCAATTTCCATGTCCAAACACCCCACATTCATACAAGAGCATCCATGGCAGATTTCTAAGTTAAATTTCCAGCTTTAAAAATCATTACATAATCTGCCCCAAACCACAAATTATCATAGCTTAACATACATCTTGTTCCATTAGCATTTTAACACACCAAAATACACACAATCACTAGATTAACACATGCAAGCTATCAATTTAGAGTTTGAGAACTTAGGGCTTACAAGTTTTGAAGAGAAATCACGAAATGGAGAAGATGAAGTGAAGAGGGAGCTTCCTTTGGTGTTCTTGAGGCTTGTAGGAGCTTGGATTCACCTCATTGAAGCTTGATTTCTCAAAATCGCGAGTGTGTGTATGTGTGTGTGTTGAGCCGTGAAGAATGGAGGAGGAGGAAGGAGATGCGTGAAATGAAGATGGGGGAGAGGTTTGGGCAGATTTTGTGTAAGTGAAATTACATGAATGGTCCCTCAAGCTTTATTTTTAACACATTAAGCATAAAACTCAACCAAATGGGTTTTTACTAAAACTTGTGAAGGAAAATTTCTAAAAATGTTTCTAATTGTTTTTAAACTCATTTAGCATGTCATGTTTAGTCGGGACAAGTATAAGTATCATTTATTCATAAAAAAAATTAAATTTCGCGTCGAAGTCCGGTTTTACCCGGAAACACGAAATTTTCAAATAACACGTAAGGTCACGAAACGAATTTACAAACCAAGTTACTTACATCAATTTACACATAAACATAAACAACATACAATTATTCAAATAACAGGTCTCGGGTTCGCTAACGGAGCTAACGGAACTAACGAAAAAAAAACTTAACGGAGTTAACTTGGGAAGTTGCAGTTGTCACAAAAAACGTGAAACTGAAGTGAAAAACACTGCAAATATTGTCCTTTTACGAGGCTGTGGTATTAGATGCACAGTCCAGTTGTTTTCTGCTGTTGATTTTATCATGATTGAGTTTTTTTAAAATTATTTATGTGTAGTAATGTTTTCATGTCTTTTATATAAGAATTTGAGCTTTCTGTTTTGAAATAACTCAAGTTCTTTTACTTGTCTTCTGCAGGTACATATTTGAAAGAATCCTGATAGGTTTATGATGTCGTCATGCTGCATATTTTCGGTGGAATAGCTATTGGTAAGTTCTTCCAAAGTTTATTTATAGTTATATGCTTTTGTTTAACAAGTATGCTGCTTCTTCTAGGAGTTGGGATAAAGTGTCCCAAGTTAGATGTGTACAAGTCAGCATCATGTGATCGAACTTTATTTAGAACACTATCTGTAGCTTCCTGGTTCGTTCTTCTTCACAAAGGAAGGTGGGTTCATTCTTATATGGTTAAAAGTGGACATAACTTAGATGGTGTGCTTGGAACTTCACTAATCGAAATGTATTGCATATGTTGAAGCTTCGAGACCGCTTTCAACTTACTTAATACATGACTGTTTTGAATTACTGTAGGCCAAAGGGTCGGATGTGGATGCTCTCCACATATCTCACATTCAGGTGAACCATGCGTAGAAACAGAGATGTCGCACATACTATGCACATGGAAGAATTAGCCGGTGACTCCTTTTCCCTTCTTAATTAGCCGGTGAAATCACAGCTGTTTAACATGACTTTGAAGCAAATTTTTAAGCATGCCATGAACCCCTTTGAGGTAATAATCTTATTATTTTTCATCCCTTCACCTCGCCATTTTGTTATGTTTTGTTTTGTTTTTCTTAGTTATGTTATGGTTGAATAGCAGGTGTGCTTACCATCCACACTAGAGGAGTTCCTACATCGGGCCAAGCTGCTGGTATTTTCAGTGCATCATTGGGAATTTTCCCATATATCAAGATTTAGGGACTAGAAACAAACACTAAATTAAATGTTTAGTTGGCTGCTACACCCCCTGGTATTGAATCTGTTGGTTGTTTAATTTGTTCATTGTGTTATTTTGATGGTATTGACTTAGGGGCACACAAAGACTTCAAATTGCATAGAAACTAATATATACAATAATAACACTCATTTTATGCAACAAATTAATAGGACTAGAATTGGTGTTGGAACTGTCAAATGAAGCTTTGTCATATTTATTAATTTATAGGTTTTGATATAAAAGATTCAATGTTAATTATGAGACTTATTGACACGCTAGATTTAAAACTATGTGTTTTCTAATGGCAACATATTTTTTTGTTAACGCATCTTATTTTATTATGTTATCAACCCGGCCGAATCAATCCGACCTGAATATTTTGGTGTTATCTTTTCAAAAGTTCGAACAAAAAAAAACCAACCCCATAGAAAAATCATTGGGTTATCAAAATATAGTAACTGTAGTCATTTATTTTGATTTGATGGTTAGGTCTAAAACCGAATAGTTTTTTACATACAACCCAAAAAATAATTTAACTACATTAAAAGTAATAATAAATGAGTTTGAGAAGATCATTGAGCTGTTTATGTACCTAAAGAACAAAAAGGAAATTTTATTATGAACCGAAGTACCTAGCAAGTAATAAATATAGAACAAAAAGTCCTGATTTCGCCACTGCTTGAAATTGTCCATATCAATAAATTTTTCTCTTTTCTCACCATCTAACACTAATGCTTCTTAATTTACGCGATGAATTGGTTCATCGTTCCATCTAGGTAGTCATGGATATACTTAAGCATGTGAAATGTCTAACAAGTATTTTACGAATAAATGTCTCTTGGATCTTCATCTCTATCCATTTTAGTGTAGGTGTCACCTAAAATCTTTAGTTAGTTTCAAAGCCTCTATACTTCAATAACGTTAGTTATTTTTGGACATTTTACCTTCAATAATATTCTCTATTCGTGTCGCACCGTGCTAACAGTAACGAATATCACGTTGTAAAGTTTGGTGCCGTCATAACGCGTCAACAAATGACGAATAACGCGCTATAAACTATCGCCGCCGCATCGCGCGGGTATCCCCCTAGTATATATATATATGTGTGTGTGTGTGTGTGTGTGTGTATGTGTGTGTGTGTGTATTACATCTTTTTTCACTTTACATATATAAATTCATTAAATTATTCACTTTGTGTGTGTGTGTGTGTGCGTGTGCGTGTGCGTGTGCGTGTGCGTGTGCGTGTGCGTGTGCGTGCGTCGTGTGCGTGTGCGGTGCGTGTGCGTGTGCGTGTGCGTGTGCGTGTGCGTGCGCGTGCGCGTGTGTGCGTGTGCGTGCTGCGTGTGTGCGTGTGCGTGCGCGTGCGCGTCGCGGGCCGTGGGCGTGTGCGTGTGCGTGTGCGTGTGCGCTGTGCGTGTGCGTGTGCGTGTGCGTGTGCGTGTGCGTGTGCGTGTGCGTGTGCGTGTGCGTGTGCGTGTGCGTGTGCGTGTGCGTGTGCGTGTGCGTGTGCGTGTGCGTGTGCGCGTGCGTGTGCGTGTGCGTGTGCGTGTGCGTGTGCGTGTGTGTGTGTGTGTGTGTGTGTGTGATTCCAGTTCTCCTGCAACTCATGGCTTTGATACCAATCTG
This sequence comes from Deinandra increscens subsp. villosa, assembly GCA_039602395.1. Lineage (NCBI taxonomy): Eukaryota > Viridiplantae > Streptophyta > Magnoliopsida > Asterales > Asteraceae > Deinandra > Deinandra increscens. The sequence continues at coordinate 20,035 of JBCNJP010009749.1, read as the reverse complement.
TCACACCCCCAATACACCACTAACGGAGTTTATACCGCTAAGGGGTGCGAGCAAACCAGGACCACAACCATTAGTTACAAATACTAAATGAATCAGAGTTAGTCCAAACATATGCCATAAATAAAATCTCACAATACGCAGCGGAAAAATATTGTCTTAGCACTAACCACGTGCTTTACAAAAATCATTGTTTTAAAATCCCAAATTAAGTTTGAACAAAGTAAGTGTCTTCATGTGCCATGCCAACCCGCTCCGGATACTCCTCAGCGATCTGCAAAAGTTTAAACCACGCAAGTGTCAACCTAACGGTTGGTGAGTTCACAGTGGGCTTGACATGCATTGGCCCGGTCTCATAATCATATTCATGGCAACATATACTTATGTAATATCGTTTGTGGAAAAACAATGCTTAGTGACATCAATAATCGTGGTGTTGTGGTTTAGTAAAAGTAATGTCCGTAACCTACGTTATCGGGTATGTACTAGTTTTGTATAGTTAAAGTGCTCAACCGATATCGCGGGTAGCTAATCCGTTGTTCCATGCACTAAGGAAGTTCGTACCAAAGCTGACGTAACAGAGTTCGGCATTTGCCGATGGTTTGTGCCTCCAGTTGTGTTCCTCGTGGGACCCACAACTAAAATAGGCTGATATTGTACTCCGTTCGGCCTCCAACCGGTTGGCTACACATTTGTGTACCGCGGAGCAGGGTTGTCAACCCTCAGTAGATCTACCCAACATCCCCTCGCTTCACAAATTAATGGTACTAAGTTGTTGAGGACTTTTAAGTTTCAAGGCATCCTTAGAAATCATGTGATATCATTTGGTTTAGACTTTAACCTACACTAGCCATATTAAAAAAAATCGTTTATTCTGGATTTCATTTGAAACCCTAAAAAGAGTTTAAGTGTCAAACGGTTATTCCGGATTTCATTTGAAACCCCAAGGATGGACAGTTGCAAGTGCTTCCCATAAAGCACTCCAACTTCCATAGCAGATATCCCATTTGGCAATATCTCAAAGTGTCAGCGTTGTTTTCCATTAAGTAATTTCGTTGCGACCCAAACGGGCTCACAATTTAAGGTACAAAATCTATCAATACTTACTTGACATTTTTTCAGAGTTGCTTGGCTCACTGAAAGAGGTCTCAATCGCGAAGGTTCTCTCAGCCACGGGAATCTGATAAAAAGCCACAAGCTTCTTATCTGAGAGAGGAGTGGGTTTAATAAGCTTCTCAAATACGGGGGCTGCAAAACAAAGGAAATCGAAGGTAAGTTAACAAATCTCAAATATATTGACAGGAACAAAAGAACACAAGCTTCCTACCCTTCTTCACCCATTGCACCGGCAATTCTTTACCCCCAACGATGGAATCCCTACGGACAAAGAAGAATTTCTGCCTCCAATCGTGGTCATTGTGGGTGGCCCTAGGAATCAGATGGGAGTCTGAGGTTCTGGCCTGAAGAACAAAACGGCTGTTTCCATGGGTTCTAAGGTTGTAGGCAGCACAGATTTCCGGAATCCCTATCGACAGGTTTCTTGAACGGTTCAGGCTGTCAATGGAGTAAAGAATCTTCCAAACCATGGGCATGGTTTGGGCATATGACAGTCCGGTGACCTTGAAGAAGTCATTCACCAGTGCAGGGAAGGGAAAGGACATCCCGAGTTGGAAGGGGTAGAGAAGAAAGCAAACCCAGGTTGTAGAAACCCAATCGGCTTTCAGCCTAGGGTCGAATGGAAAGAAGACAGCATTGGACGGAAACTGGCCGGACTCCTTGAGGTCTTTCACGTCGATATCAGTGAAACGGCAGGACTCCTCCGATTTCACCGGAATGAAGCCCTGATCGACGAAGTCTCCGACGGTGGCAGGAGCGCCGGGAGCAACAGAGGAGGAACGAGTTCTCTTGACCATGATGAAAACTAAACGGAAAAAAGTGAAATTTCCGGGAAGAAGGATTACTGACCTGAATGCCGGAAGAAAGCTTTTCTCTAGGGTTTTCGGAAAGATGGTGAGTAAACGAGAAAATAAATGAAGTATTTAAGGCCGCAGGGTGTGACGGAAATCTCGTATGGGGGAGAGTGTAAGCCGTCAAATCAAAAAAGGCATCTTAGATCTCGGCCGTCCACGTAGGCATGCGGATTAACTTAAAACGATTTGAATTTCACAGCTGTTATCCTTTATCAAACACCCGCGAAATTCAGGGGCAATTGTTATGGGTCAAATTCCAAGCACCCGGCTGAGAAGCTCAATCACACAGGAATCCGGGAATCCCAAGGATTCTCGACAGGTTATGCTATCCGTTATTTATTCGAATGTCGTTACTTACTAATTGCCACGTGATTAATTTCAATTGCAGATAAAACGAGGTCTAACCTTCCTAAGGAATCGGTCAATTAGGGCTGACGTGGCATTAACGAACGTGGACGGAATGGTGAACTTCCTCAAACGGCTAATGGACGTGGTCAAGAGGATCCCTGATTTTTCGGATAATTAGTTTATTTCTATTTGTAACTATAAATGGGACATGATCGAGTTAGGAAACATATAACACAACACACAGCACTCTGAATACTGTAACACTTAGCAATCGATCATCGTCTTCATCATTGTAATCGGATTCTTGATTTATAAAAGCTTTAGGTAGCAGGCGCTTTGAGCCGGCTCCCGAGGTTTTTACTGGGATTCTCAGAGGCAACTCTCAGAATTCCGGGTTTCCCTCGTATATCATCGTGTCACTTGCACTACTTTTACTTTGCTTTTGAACCAGATTTCTTAGCACCTCACCCCACATTCTAAGTTTGGAATACGAGATTGCCTTGTGTAATTTTTGACCAAAACACTCACCATGACAGGTGTTAGGGGTCTTAGGCGCCTCTAATACATATAAATAGCCCTCGAATTCATCCTTAAATCCTCGCAAATTCACAGAATCATCATCTAAAAACCCTATTTCTGCCGGAATCTTTATCGGAGCAATACGCATAAACGGAGGGGAGTTAGGATCCGAAATTCAGCAGTCAAGCTTCTCTAGGTAAGGTCTACAATAACCTCTTTTAGATTTGTCTAAATCGATTTCTAGTTATGACTTTTAAAAATGTATAAAAACTAGGGTTCTTGAGCTTGTTTTGTCAAAATCGGGTGATCGGGTGGGAATTAGGGTCTGAATTTTTGTAGGTAATCCTAATTTAATGTGTTTTAAGAAAGCCCTAAGTTTATTTCACAATTGGAAAAGGTTTGGTTAAGGTTTTATAAACGGGTCAAAAATTAGGGTTTTCATGTCGTTATTATGCCCAAATCGAGTAAACGGTTTTGAAATAGGCCTTGCCATTTTAAAGGATATTATAAAATGTTACAATAGATAATACCCTAAGACGGTTTTGAATAAAAATGAGTTTTGATTATAAAATGAGAATTTTGTGAAATTCGGGTTTCGGAATATAAATATTTAATATAAAATAATCCGGAGGGTATGGGGACTTGAGTTTTGGTATGATAACATATTTATATATATAATAAGTATATTTAAAGTTAAAATGGATAAATAATGAAGTATTGAAAATACCGAGTTAATCGGTTATTAGAAGTTCGCGCGGACCGGAAGGGTAGGCACCTGTACACTGGGGTTTCTGGCAATAGCGGGGGTGTCGCCATCCCATCTGGGCAATGGCATCCCAACACTGGGCGATCCCGGAGTGAGTGTCTACTTATAGGAATGTGCGTCTTCATATTATCAATTAAAGAAAAGGATAACTGCCTAAAGGGCATTTTAGTCATTTTGACCTTTAAAAGGATAAACTTAATAATTGAATATTATTAAGATAATAAGATGTTAAAATAAACATAGGAAGTGTTTATTGTATAAAACCTTGCGTTAACGCCATACGATACGCAAATTAGGTTAAATCGGGAATCGTTGTAAATAATGAAGTATTGAAAATACCGAGTTAATCGGTTATTAGAAGTTCGCGCGGACCGGAAGGGTAGGCACCTGTACACTGGGGTTTCTGGCAATAGCGGGGGTGTCGCCATCCCATCTGGGCAATGGCATACCAACACTGGGCGATCCCGGAGTGAGTGTCTACTTATAGGAATGTGCGTCTTCATATTATCAATTAAAGAAAAGGATAACTGCCTAAAGGGCATTTTGGTCATTTTGACCTTTAAAAGGATAAACTTAATAATTGAATATTATTAAGATAAGGAAAAATGGATACTAATAATCCTAACTATTGCCTATTGGCCAAAAATAATCCTACCTTCATTTTTGTACAAGAACAGTTTTATAAATGTACCATGTTTTTTCTAATAATCTTTTTCGTTAAAAAACTAACTCCGTTAGTAAATGCTGACGTGGAGGACTAATAAGTAAAATTCTAAAGTGGAGGGACTGTTTTGTATTTTATTTAAAATATAATTAAGAAAAGAAAAAAAAGAGGAAGAAGATGGTCTCCCCTGCTCCTTCTTTGATCGGCCGGCGAGCCACCCTCTCCTGCCGCCGTAGTTCACTAGCGATGGCCACCACCGTTCACCAGTCAACCGTCATCACCATCCATTAATCACCACCACACCGCCACGGCTTCATCATCGGTTCCGACCTGCTCAACAGTGGCGGCGAGAATTGAGGACGATTAGGGTTCCGAATAGCTTATTCGGATGGCGATGATGAGACTTCTTCTCCTCTCCACTCGTATATTCCAAACCTGTAACAACCGACGATGATGATTTTGGGTGTTAAAGGTTGCCGGAGTTCACGGGTGGGATTCGGCGACGGGTTGTTGACCGTCGCTACTGGTCTGGGTTTAAGCAGGAAGGGGGATGAGTAGGTCGCCGTCGCTTTTTCTGTTCACGACCGAGAATCGAGGAGGGAGGTGGAATGGGAGGTCGCCGCCTCTGCTTGGCTCGCCGGATGTTTAGAATGTTGGAGGGTCGTTGCACCGGGGGTCGCCGGAGAGTCGGCGGAGGGGTTGGGTAGCGTCGTCGGTGTAGTGAACGGAAGGGGAGGGTGGCTCGCCGGTGTAGTGAGCGGAGGGGGATGGTGAGCGACCTAACTCCTTCCTCTTTTTTTCTTTTTTTATTTAATTATATTTAAATAAACTACAAAACAGTCCCTCCATTTTAGAATTTTACATATTAGTCCTCCACGTCAGCATTTACTAACGGAGTTAGTTTTTTAACGGAAAAGATTATTAGAAAAAATAGGGTACATTTATAAGACTGTTCTGGTACAAAAATGAAGGTAGGATTATTTTTGGCCAATAGGCAATAGTTAGGATTATTAATATCCATTTTTCCTTAAGATAATAAGATGTTAAAATAAACATAGGAAGTGTTTATTGTATAAAACCTTGCGTTAACGCCATACGATACGCAAATTAGGTTAAATCGGGAATCGTTACGGAAGTTCCGTTCGTATAACGAGTTAAAGACATAAGGTGAGTTCTATGAGCCCACTCCTAAATATTTTAAATGTTTTAAATATTTTCGGGCTGATATACATACAAATGTTATAAAATGCATTTAAATGATTTATAACTGAAATGTTGCCTATCTGAACTATTGAAGTGTTAAACTGTTGAATTACCTTTGAATGCATATATATATATATATATATATATATATATATATATATATATATATATATATATATATCAAACTGCTAGGTGCTAATTGTTAATGGGTATATTGAACTGTTAAATTGTTATTGAATTGATATATATATGTGGACTGTTATGGAAATGCATATACGTGAAATATCTTGAATTGATAAATTGTTAAAAGGCTTTTGGGATAATATATATAGAAATGTATATATATGATATGTTATGAAAATGATATTAAATCATTGTACGTGTTATAACGTAATTATAATGACTGTGATATGATATGTGTTATATTTGCTTCGAAATTAAATAGTCAAGTGATAAAGGAATTATTAGTAAACGTTATAGTGAATATGTATGATTATATGAGAACAGGTGATGCATTTGCTTTATTATTATGTGGTGGATACGCCGTTGGTACTTCCTATATATATACATAATAATATTAGTTACCCAGTATATCAGAAGTGTGGAGGATACGCCATGTATACATACACTAACGATAAATTGGGAGATGTCCACTTGTTGCAGTATATGAAGACCTTATCACTGTTTACTAATAATCTTAAGTCACTTGGTTATTTAACTAGGGGCGGGTAGTAGTACATGAGGAGTTAGGACGTAGTGTTACTCAATGGGGTTAAGGGCACTACAAATAGAAAGGGGGAAGGCTACTGTCCGTTACAGGGAATGCTCTAGAAGGGTAAACTCGCCAGCTAGCAAATAGGAGGAAACGGGGCAACTGTCCGTTATAGGGAATGCCCTAGAAGGGTAAACTCGGCAGTTAGCAAATAGGGGAAAGAGGGGCGACTGACCGTTATAGGGAATACCCTAGAAGGGTAAACTCGGCAGTCAGCAATGATGATATCTCTGCCTATTATTAGCAGGGTTTACACTAGTAATAGATGTTGGGGTTGTAGAAAGGGATAATGGGATAAATGGTTTATAGGGGGTATTTCCTGTTAAGGAATATTGTGTATTATATAATTGTGATATATATTATACTTGTTAATTGTCTGTGAAAAAGGGATCTTGCAGGTCCAAGGGTTTTAAACCTCACACCGAGGTAAAGCTTTTAAAATATAGAACTCACCAGCGTAAGCTGACCTTTTCCAAAAATGTATGTATGTCAGGTCAGGGTGAGGCTTCGACTAGTTATGAGAAGGCCCTGGTGATAAGGGATTAGACGGGCAAGCTATCGGAAGGAAGGAATGTTATGGCAAGCTGGCATAGATATAGTTATAGCAATAAAACGTAATGATAGTTAGTATTTCCTTATGTAAATTATCTCTTACTTTGTAGTACTTGGCTATTGAATAATAGTTTAAAATTTCCGCTGCTTAGTAATCTCTGTTATTACCTTGTGTTCATGAGTAAATCCGATTAGTGACCCCTTCTGGAGCCAAGTCTGGGAGTGGGCGTCACAAGTTGGTATCAGAGCCTTGGTTTAAGAGATTTAGGTACTAATGCAGTATCTAGACTTAAACTAGGACTCTGGAAAGACAAAGTAGGATGAGATAAGGAATATAGATGCCAGCCAGGATAGCTTGTGCCCATAGAAACGAGAATGCATTAGGGACATAGTAAGTAGCATCTAGATTATGTGAAGTGTGGAAAAGACCCGATTGCAATTAGCTACTGCAATTTGGTATTAGTCATATAAACATACCCTAGGTCCTAACTATTGTATGTCCAAGTGCAGAGAAATTATGAGACGGTATAATTAGGAAGTGAGATGACTTGAAGGACCGGTTTTAACTTAGAGTTACCGGTAGAAGGATAAAGAGAAGAGTGGACACATAGAAGGATTGTGATGGAAGTAACTGGGTTTTTGAACACATCATAACTATATAATTGCTTTGGTACCGGTACTTATCTGGTTATCATGTATTCAAAAGTTTGGGGACTCTACGTCACATAAATTCTGAAATGTCACTCACCTGGAATGTAGGATGATGATAAGAGGCGGACGTCGTAGAGGTAGAGGTGCCGGTAGAGCAACCGGTACAGGAAGACGTGCGCGTGCGAATCCCGAACGAGAGAATAACGCGAGAGCTAACGTCTTTTCAAACGAGCAACGAGCAGCTATGGCGGCAGAAGTTAATCAAATGTTTCAGGCGGCGTTGCCTAATTTGATCGCTCAACTTTATGGAGCTGCTGGTGGAGGTGCAAACGGAGCTGGAGCCGGAGGAGCCAATGGTGATGATGCTGAAGGTGCGGGAAATGCCAATCACGGATGTTCTTTCAAATCGTTTAGTGGATGTAGGCCTCCGACATTCGAAGGGAAGAGAGATGCAGGTTCGACTGTTCGTTGGATTCGAGAGATGGAAGCTGTAATAGGTATTAGTGAGTGTCGTCCTGATCAAGCGGTGAAGTATACAACCCATTCCTTCAAAGGAGAAGCATTATTTTGGTGGGACTCGATTCTACAATCCCGAGACGAGCAAGCCGTTGCTGCTATGAGGTGGAATGACTTGAAGACGCTAGTGATAAACAAGTTTTGCCCGAGACACGAGCTGGAGAGGATCGAGGTTAACTTTCTGAAGTTAGAAGCGGGTACTATGACCCATCAAGAATTCACGAGCAAGTTTGACGAGATGGCAAGGTTAGTGCCAAGGTTGGTAACACCCGAGGAAGAAAAAGTGAAGAGATACGTTCAGGCCCTTCCTGCTGCTGTAAGGAAGATAGTCAGGCCTCATGTTCCAAAGACATACCAGGAAGCAATTGACCTCAGTGCTATGGTTTACGAAGAAGAATATGGCGACGAAGGAAGACCGGGCGAACCTAAGAGGAAAGTTTTAGAGACTGGAGAAAGATCAAAGAAGAATAACCAAGAATTTCACAAGAAGCTGAAGAAAGATTCCAATGACGACAAGCCTAAGTGTCGTAATTGTGACAAGTATCATCATGGAGAGTGTTGGGTAAAACCAACGAGTTGTTATAGGTGTGGAAAGGAAGGACACTACGCTAACAGTTGTCCGGAAGATAAGAAATGCTATGAGTGTGGGAGCCCGGGGCATGTTAAAGCAAATTGCCCTAAGATAATAAGGAACCCGATGCCATTAAGATCAGTTCCAGCTTCAGGAGCCAAAAGTAAAGTTTACAACCTAACTGCTATCGAAGGACCTGATGTGACCTCAGGTACATTTCTCGATAAATAGGTTGCTTGAATACGTGTTATGACTTTAACGTTATTATAAGTTCTATCAATTAGTTTTGTGAATCGCTTGATAGACCGTTAGTTAGGATTGAGAATCCTTTAGATCATGACTGCCGTAGAAAAATGAACGTGATGTGTTAGAAAATTTTCTGAGGAATTTTCTAGAATGAGACGGCCTTAGATAACGAACGTTAAACGTTAGAAATCATCCAAGAACTTTGAAGCTTGCAACGGTAGTGTTTACACTCAAGAAATGAAAGCATTAATCCGGATGTCCAACTAGTTTATTGAAAGTAAGTGATAGATAGTCATAAATTATACTGACTTTGTTGTGGTTAGAATAGTAATGTCATCTTACACTAGGCTTGGACTAGTACACCTCTAGTTGTATCAAGGGTGTGGTAGATACGCCGCTGGTACATCTTATATATATACACCTGAGATACAACAAGAAATGGACTAGAGTTAGTCTCGTGTAAGTAGATAGTACGGGCCACTGTGGAAAGCAAATCTAGTAGAATTTATGGATATAGATCACTTATTAGCAAGCAAATGAAAGACTGTTGGAATTCAAGGATAAAGATCAAGCCATATAAAGTGTAGTTAAACGTTCGACGTATGCAAGGGGCGAGAATGGAGCATTAGAAAGACTCACGGAGACGCGTTCTTCCAAGGGATAGCTGAAATGTCATCTGAAGAATCGTTGTGATTTTGAAGCAAACGAGTCAGAAATAACGTCTTTCGATAGAAGCGTTCTAAATGACGGGTTACGTATATAGAATTACGTATTGCGGTTCTACATCGCAATTAGAAGGAAGGATTAGGAGCAAGATAGTTCCTATAGTAAAGTGTTATGAATGCCTAGGTTAGATTCTTAAATCAACCTAGAAAAGAAAGGGGTAAGTTAAGGATATCTCGCTGATGAGATATTCGTAAACGGAGCAGGTTTCGGGACAAAACCTTATTTAAGGGGGGTAGAGTTGTAACATCCCGAAATATGAGAAATACGTGATTAATATGATTAATACACATGATATATGTGTTAGAAAGCTAAACGTGTTAAAACGTTTGAAAAATGCATGTTTACCCATTACCGGGTAATAAATCAATAAAAGATAGTATTTCATGAATAAATACGCGTGTTGATTGGTAAAATGAATGAAGGAAATGAGATTATATGTGTTTTATATCAAAGTTAATTGATATATATTATGTTAGCATGAAAAACGTAGCTAAACATATATATGATGGAAATAAATGATAACCGGGAGAAAATAGGCTTACACGATTACATGATATTGAAATCATGAATAAGATATATATGAATACATGTGAAATATTCATTTTATGGATATATACGTGGAATTACGTGTTTGGATAATTATACGTGTGAAAAATGCATGCTTAAATAGTTAACAAGAAAATAGAAGGGTAGAAAGTGTAAATTATGGAAATACACAAATATATATATATATGTATATACATTATCATATATGACCTGAACCTTCAAGAATGTTAGAAACATGTTTAGGAAGGTTATAAGATGTAAAATGATACTTACATCAAAAGATTAGGGTTTATTATGCATAAGATAAAAGTTAAAGGGCTAAAAGTGTAATTTATTTAAAGTTATGAATACTTACGGATATTATACGTATCTATAACTTTTATAAGTACCCCGAGGCTTATTATATATTATAATAATATCCTAAAATAATTCGGAACATAAATGGATGTGTATTGTAAAGTTTGAGGGGCCAAATGTGTAAATAATGAAAAATATAAATAAATATATAAAATTATATACATATGATCCAACGTATCCCGAACCTTAGAAAATGTTATAAATATGTCCCATAATGGTTTAGGGCATAAAATATTAAAAGGATAGAAGTCTAGGGGGTAAAAGTACATTTAATAAGAGTTCAGGGGCTGAAATTGTAAAAATCACAAATCTGGCCGAAAGAAGGGTGGCTCGCGTATCGCCTAGCCAGTCCCCCTCCCCGGCGCGATACGCGAAGGTCAGCAACAACGCATAAATGTTACAGGTCCGTTAAAAGGACACGACAGCAACTTGGGGAGCACGATTGAACCATATGACGCGTCGAGTTTGAAGCTTACTCACCATGACAGGTGTTAGGGGTCTTAGGCGCCTCTAATACATATAAATAGCCCTCGAATTCGTCCTTAAATCCTCGCAAATTCACAGAATCATCATCTAAAAACCCTATTTCTGCCAGAATCTTCATCGGAGCAATACGCATAAACGGAGGGGAGTTAGGATCCGAAATTCAGCAGTCAAGCTTCTCTAGGTAAGGTCTACAATAACCTCTTTTAGATTTGGCTAAATCGATTTCTAGGTATGACTTTTAAAAATGTATAAAAACTAGGGTTCTTGAGCTTGTTTTGTCAAAATCGGGTGATCGGGTGGGAATTAGGGTCTGAATTTTTGTAGGTAATCCAAATTTAATGTGTTTTAAGAAAGCCCTAAGTTTATTTCACAATTGGAAAAGGTTTGTTTAAGGTTTTATAAACGGGTCAAAAATTAGGGTTTTCATGTCGTTATTATGCCCAAATCGAGTAAACGGTTTTGAAATAGGCCTTGCCATTTTAAAAGATATTATAAAATGTTATAATAGATAATACCCTAAGACGGTTTTGAATAAAAATGAGTTTTAATTATAAAATGAGAATTTTGTGAAATTAGGGTTTCGGAATATAAATATTTAATATAAAATAATCCGGAGGGTATGGGGACTTGAGTTTTGGTATGATAACATATTTATATATATAATAAGTATATATAAAGTTAAAATGGATAAATAATGAAGTATTGAAAATACCGAGTTAATCGGTTATTAGAAGTTCGCGCGAACCGGAAGGGTAGGCACCTGTACACTGGGGTTTCTGGCAATAGCGGGGGTGTCGCCATCCCATCTGGGCAATGGCATACCAACACTGGGCGATCCCGGAGTGAGTGTCTACTTATAGGAATGTGCGTCTTCATATTATCAATTAAAGAAAAGGATAACTGCCTAAAGGGCATTTTGGTCATTTTGACCTTTAAAAGGATAAACTTAATAATTGAATATTATTAAGATAATAAGATGTTAAAATAAACATAGGAAGTGTTTATTGTATAAAACCTTGCGTTAACGCCATACGATACGCAAATTAGGTTAAATTGGGAATCGTTGCGGAAGTTCCGTTCGTATAACGAGTTAAAGACATAAGGTGAGTTCTATGAGCCCACTCCTAAATATTTTAAATGTTTTAAATATTTTCGGGCTGATATACATACAAATGTTATAAAATGCATTTAAATGATTTATAACTGAAATGTTGCCTATCTGAACTATTGAAGTGTTAAACTGTTGAATTACCTTTGAATGCATATATATATATATATATATATATATATATATATATATATATATATATATATATATATATCAAACTGCTAGGTGCTAATTGTTAATGGGTATATTGAACTGTTAAATTGTTATTGAATTGATATATATATGTGGACTGTTATGGAAATGCATATACGTGAAATATCTTAAATTGATAAATTGTTAAAAGGCTTTTGGGATAATATATATAGAAATGTATATATATGATATGTTATGAAAATGATATTAAATCATTGTACGTGTTATAACGTAATTATAATGACTGTGATATGATATGTGTTATATTTGCTTCGAAATTAAATAGTCAAGTGATAAAGGAATTATTAGTAAACGTTATAGTGAATATGTATGATTATATGAGAACAGGTGATGCATTTGCTTTATTATTATGTGGTGGATACGCCGTTGGTACTTCCTATATATATACATAATAATATTAGTTACCCAGTATATCAGAAGTGTGGAGGATACGCCCTGTATACATACACTAACGATAAATTGGGAGATGTCCACTTGTTGCAGTATATGAAGACCTTATCACTGTTTACTAATAATCTTAAGTCACTTGGTTATTTAACTAGGGGCGGGTAGTAGTACATGAGGAGTTAGGACGTAGTGTTACTCAATGGGGTTAAGGGCACTACAAATAGAAAGGGGGAAGGCTACTGTCCGTTACAGGGAATGCTCTAGAAGGGTAAACTCGGCAGCTAGCAAATAGGAGGAAACGGGGCAACTGTCCGTTACAGGGAATGCCCTAGAAGGGTAAACTCGGCAGTTAGCAAATAGGGGAAAGAGGGGCGACTGACCGTTATAGGGAATACCCTAGAAGGGTAAACTCGGCAGTCAACAATGATGATATCTCTGCCTATTATTAGCAGGGTTTACACTAGTAATAGATGTTGGGGTTGTAGAAAGGGATAATGGGATAAATGGTTTATAGGGGGTATTTCCTGTTAAGGAATATTGTGTATTATATAATTGTGATATATATTATACTTGTTAATTGTCTGTGAAAAAGGGATCTTGCAGGTCCAAGGGTTTTAAACCTCACACCGAGGTAAAGCTTTTAAAATATAGAACTCACCAGCGTAAGCTGACCTTTTCCAAAAATGTATGTATGTCAGGTCAGGGTGAGGCTTCGACTAGTTATGAGAAGGCCCTGGTGATAAGGGATTAGACGGGCAAGCTATCGGAAGGAAGGAATGTTATGGCAAGCTGGCATAGATATAGTTATAGCAATAAAACGTAATGATAGTTAGTATTTCCTTATGTAAATTATCTCTTACTTTGTAGTACTTGGCTATTGAATAAAAGTTTAAAATTTCCGCTGCTTAGTAATCTCTGTTATTACCTTGTGTTCATGAGTAAATCCGATTAGTGATCCCTTCTGGAGCCAAGTCTGGGAGTGGGCGTCACAAATTAACATTTAATTAATTAAAAAGTTCGCTGACTCCGGTGTAACTCTTCTAGGTCGAAACCGGGTCGGTTACGATAAGTGTCGGGTCAGGACATGTCGAGGTTTAGCCTCGAAATAAAAGATATCGTTAAAGTAGGTAAAAACGGAATTTCCATTAAACTTGTACTTAAAACCTTGTTCAAACAGGGAAGAGACAGAAATAATGTTTCTGGACAATCCAGGAGCATATAAACAGCTATCTAGAGTAACTACAAGACCGGTAGGACATGTAATATATGCCGGTAGCCAAGACCGGGACTCTTTTGCCATCACCAACGATGAGCTCCATACCGCCTTGTTCTATCTTCTTCCACTTTTCAGGTTCCTGCAAAACATTAACAATGCGGAAACCACATCCAGTATCAAATACCCATGCATTGGAGGAAACAGTGAAAAGTTCAATAACATTTATTGACATACCTGATGAGCAACCCTTACCGGGGTTTCTAGTCATTTTGATCTTAGCAAGGTAGATGGGGCAGTTACGTTTCCAGTGGCCCATCTGATTACATTCAAAGCATTGGCGTTCCTGAGGAGGAGGCGCCGATGGTTTCTTGCTCTTGGTCTCTTTGACCTTGTTCTTGGTCTTGGTAATACCTGTATCAGCAACTCTGAGCACAGCCGGTGTAGTCCTGATCTTGACATTTGGAAATAATGTCAGAACCTCATCTAAAGTCTGAGCCGAGCAGTTTACCGCATGTAAGCGATAATGCTCGGGTAAAGATCTGAGGACTACATCCAGAGCCATCCCCTCAGGAATGGAGTAGCCGAGGTCGATCACTCTGTCGCGATACCCCTTCATCATCATGACATGATGATAGGCAGAGGAATTGGGTGACATGTGGCAGTTCACGAAATGTTGAAGTGTTCTGCATCGCTCACTTATTTGGCTCAACTCAAACAAATCTTTGAGTTTTCTCATGATCTCATACGCTCCCATGTCGGTAAAGTTATACCGAAAAATCGGTGTCATGCTAGATAACATAAGCTCGGGATGGGTCGGTCAAGAACATACAGCTTTCCAAAAAGCTTCAAGATGTTCCTCAGGAGGGTTTGCCACGATAAGAAGTTCGTCTCAGTGAATGGATCGAGAGATACCATTGAACTTAGAGGAACCGTGTTTTCATTAGCCTTCTGAAATAATGCAAAGTAATTTTAAATTAGTATTTTCGGTGTAAAACATGTTCTTATATAAATTGGTAAGATTTATTTAATAAGAAAATTGAGAATTCGATTAGACGATTTTACTTAAGACCGCCAAATGAGCCTCAGGAGCAAACTCGTGTAACCAAACTGACAACGGTTGTCAATCGCGAAGTCTCAGTCGCGACTCTCGTTTATGAGGCCGCATAATACAATAAATTATATTTTGCGATACGTTTAGCCTCATCCATGCCCACTTTTTCTATATACATTCATAGTGCGGTGTTGAAATACTCCAACACTACAAACATACATAAAGAAAGCGATAGTAATCCCAAATGGTCAATGTGGCTGGCACGGTGTTGAAATACTCCAATGCCCCCACCCTGGAAGGTACCCTCGGCACCAAGTGCGGTGTTGAAATACTCCAACACTGATGCTCCAATCAATACGTTCCAAGTTAGACTTGATTTTGGACGGCATGATCTATCAATTTTTATTTACCAGATAAGGATATTAAAACCAATTTTAATATTTAGTGATCGTTAGACACAAACGATAAACCCTATCATCACTCGGGACAATTATTTTAAATCACCTATTTAAAATATCTAAGTGTCGCGAATGGTTAATTGTGTGTTATACGACATAATGGCATGGTCTTGCTAGAGCCATTTAGCAAGACCATTAGGGATATGACAAAACAAAACAAAAATGAACACCCACAATGAAGGCAACACTGTACGTTCGTGGATCCGGTTCAGCTCCTACTAGCCTTTAGACTCCTTTTGGCGAGTGTCCGATCTTCGGTCTTGGTTTTTTTACAAAATTAAAATTTACTAACTTAGTAAACCTAGCTCTATTACAATTTTGAAACCCGAAAACGGCGGGTCCACCAAAACCAAATAAAGATACAATTGGGCCAACAATTGGGCCAATCAGAGAAAAATAAAACGCGCCAAACATATAATTAAATTAAGGGGTCGGCCGTAACACACAATTAATTTAAAAAGAATTAAAGAAATAATTCCGTCCGCAATTTGGAAACGAATCGAAATTGCGAACCACCGGTTACGAAAAGACCGGTTCAGATTTACGCGCGGTGATCGTGGCTTTGATACCACTGTTGGGTTTTACAGTGGGTATCCGGGTTGCCGGTTTTAATTTTTACCGAATAAATTAACGGGTCAATTAATCAGATTAATTGCGCAGTGGAAAAACAAGTTTTACAACGCGCATATAGTAAAACCATAAATACTGAAAAATAAATTAAACAAATTAATTTAAATATCTAAACAGTTTAGATATACCTTGGCGGAGTCCGAACAACCGTTCGAGAGACCGGGGTTCGACGAACTGGCGCTAGGGAAAACGGTAACGCCGACTCGAACCAGCGAGTCAAATCTTCAACCGTTTATGAAGACGGGGCCTGAGGTACCACGGGCGGGTTCATCTCATGAACCAGTGGTGGTGGCGGTAACAAAACCATGCTATGAATCATAGCATTCTAGTCGAATGGTTCCACCGTGCTTGACGACGAATCCGTCATAGAGACGTCTTCATACGTCGCGCGTGGAGGCGGCAGAGGAAGTGGCGTGACGGCGGCGGCATACAATGGCGCCGGCCACTTAGGGTTTTCACTCGGTTCGACGGTGGCGGCACGAGATGGTTCAAACGACAGTCTCGGTGGCGCGGGTAGAGCGAGAACCACCTCGTGGTGGTCCTCGCCAAAGAGGTCGGCGGCGGCGACGGACCTCTCGGCGGCGGCAGCGGCTCTGGCGGCAGCGGCGGTACTCTCTTGTTTCATTGCAGCAGCAATCAATCGCGAATCGCGTATCACCATCGTTGCAATCGAAAACGACGAGGATAGTGGTTGTTCTTGGTGCGCTGAAATCGAGAGAGAGAGAGGTGGGAGAGAAGCGATGGTTTGGAGGAGAGGGGAGGGAGACTAATTTTCGATTAGGGTTTCTCTCCCCCTAATCCTCCTTTTATGACATTAACCGGGCTTTAGGTCTAGTAAAGCACACGTCGCGATCTAGCCCTCTAAAACCCACTAATCGTTAAACTGGTAACGATAAAATAAAATCCGCCGACTATCTCGTAAACATTTTACGATAAATAATTGTTTCGTTACTTTTGAATAAATAACTATTATTTATTTAATTTAAACCGTTTGAATTAATTAACATTTAATTAATTAGAAAGTTCATTGACTCCGGTGTAACTCTTCCGGGTTGAAACCGGGTCGGTTACGATAAGTGTCGGGTCAGGACATCTAGTATCCAACACATAATACCCAAGTCTATGAGTTGCGAACTCCAAATAACAAATACAAATAATGAAGTAAAATACGAAAGGGCATTAACTTGTCAAGGAAATCAAGATTATTAGGATTAAACATCTCTAGGTGCTTTTAGATTTTTTTTTTATTAATTGCTAACCATTTTAATGGACGGGTGAGGTTATTGTGAGAAGTTTAATTTGGATAAGAATGAATTATAGCCATTAGATCTTCAATTAAATGAATAATTATGGCCCAGAATTTTACTGTGTAGAATTAGAGAGAAAAACTAAAGAAAACAAAAGATGGAAGGACATTTTTGACTTTTTATCAAATTTCCCCCATTTCTTAAACCTTTATAACTCTTAGATATGACATTATTTTTTTTTAAAAATTACACCATAAAAACGAGCGTTTTTTTATCTTCAAAATGCGTAAAGTGTTGTTATATATAAAATTAGATTTTTTTACTCTTTCAAATGTTCAGATCATTGTGTTAAAATGTTCAGATCATTGTGTCATACTGTGTCAAAAATGTTCAGATCATTGTGTCATATTGTGTCAAAATGTTCAGATCATTATCTCATATGGTGTCAAAACCGAAAGATTATTTAATTTTATATATAGCAACACTATATATACTTTTGACACAATGACACAATAATCTGAACATTTTGACACAATGACACAATGATTTGAACATTGTGTCAAAAATATCGAAAAAGTAATTTTTTAAAATTCTTCTATATAGCAACACTATACACGTTTTAAGATTTAAAAATGCTTGTTTTTTATGGTGTAATTAAAAAAATAATAATGTCGTAAGTGAAAGTTATGAATGTTTAAAAAATAGGGGGAAATAGGTAAAAAGTAAAAAAGATGGATAAGACTAAAATACCCCTCATTTTTTTATTAGATCAAGATTCAATGGCTGAAATTCCTTCTTATCCTTCTTACCCAAACCAAACTTCTCATTTGAACCTCTCTCTTTAATGAACACTATATAGTGAAAGGAGAAAACTGTTTTTATATTTAGAAGTGGTAAAGAATCTAGCATCAACTTTTTATTTTTTTTACCATTGAACAAATATCTAGAGAAGACAACACCGAGGCTGATGCCTTTGCCAATCTAGGATCGGTATCTAGAATCCCTAGGCATACCAAGATTCCATCTATATCCTAAGTCTGATGATATCAAATCCTGAAGTCCATCACGAGGAAGTTCAAAATATTAAGGATCCTGAAATGTCCGAGACCTCCTAGGATTCAGGATCCTGGGCCTATCCTGTGAAGAAATATCTCTAGGATGGTTCAATCCTGGAGGAAGAAAAGAATCGCAGGCTTTCAGGATGAATGTATCTCGTTCTACTATTTGATGTGGTACTTTGTATAGAAAATCTATTGGAGGTCCATATTTAAGATGCTTGGATGATCCTTAGGCTCAACAAGTCCTTCGGATATCCACGAAGATGACTGTGGTAACCATACTTGGGGCAGAACCTTATACACTAAAATCTTGAGAACATGTTACTATTGGCTGACTATGAGGAAGGATTCTTCACTTTGTGCGTAAAAATATGATTCTTGTCAAAGACATGCTAATCTCCCTCATCAACCAACTGAGTCATTATACCCAAGGGGAATGGATACTTTTGGAAAACTACTAAAGGCACCAGGCCGAAATGTCTTCATGCTAGCTATGACAAACTACTATTCAAAGTGGATTGAGGTTGAGTCCTTCGTCCAAGTCAGGGATAAGGAAGTGGTGTCTTTCAATAAAAGCAACATCCTGACAAGATTCGGTATCCCGACAGAGATAGTATGTTTAACACCTGAGCGATTCCGGTAATCAGAGGGTTGTTGAGTGGACTAGACTTGGTAGGCCCAGTTAGGCCCATTAAGGAATTGTGGCACATGAAATGATCAATTCATAGATTCGATGTTTGGATAAGTTATTAGCGGTGTTCTAACTGATCGTTATGCAATATGGGAAATTGTGAGATGATAAAAGCTTGAATGCGGGTTAAACGAAAAGGTTTGTTGTTTAAAAGGTTAACACGATAGATAATCGGTCGTTATCAGAAATTCGTTGGGTTGAGTGATTATGGTGATGGATATATTAATATGGAATTAATATTCGCCAGGAAGTCTGTTTAGATGGTTACACGCGAAGCGCGCCTGCGGAAACGAAAAGTCGTGCTTAACGCGCGTAGGACACCGATACCGAAAGAGAGATCACTGAGGCGGGACTTATATAACAAGTATTACTATATACATGTTTCATATTGTTCTGGTTGTTAGAAAGAACAACCGTGAGATTCGGTACGAGAAAAGATGAAACCGGTAACTGGTATAGTTACGCATAATTAACCAATATCGGCTCGTTTAACCGCTTGATATGGTTTTAGCGACTCAGTTGAGTTATAAACACTTATTCTAGTGTTTATTGAGAATTACAGTCGAGAAATGATACACAGATGAGAAACTAGTGCCATTGTGACGCAGATTGGACATGCACTTTTTATTGCTTCTTTAGCCGAATATTCACCAGATTATGTTATATCTGATGAAATAAAAATTTCGAGAATGTTTATGAGGCATTCTAATTATTTCAGTCACACTGGAATTATCATTGGGGAGCAATGCGACGTTCAGACGTTTAACGTTTTCAGAAAGCGCCGTACATAATTGATAGTGTGTTGTAGACCACATATTTAATCATGGATATAAAAGGGGGTTTTAATCCCATTTTCTTCATTTTCATCCTAATAAACTTATATTGTTGAGAGATTGACCGAGAAACAGTGCAAGGGGGAGCTGCTCTTTGACGAGAGAGTACGGTGACCTTCGACTGTTGGATTAGGATGTCCGATAGTCGAATAATATTAACGTAGCCATTGAGGGTATGATACGAAAGGGTTACACTTTGGACAACGAACAAGAATTGATAATTAATTTATTAATTATCCAATCAAGATTAAAT
>JBCNJP010009748.1:0-27092 GCA_039602395.1 Deinandra increscens subsp. villosa | reverse complement strand
TATATATATATATATATATATATATATATATATATATATATATATATATATATATATATATATATAACCCAATAGCTCACCTTATAGCTATTAGATTAAAAAATCATGCCTTAGATGAGTGCTATATGACACTAACTTTTTTTTTAAAAGAAACTGAAAAGGGTATAAATGAGTTTTTACTCAAAAAGAAAACTACGAGTGCTACAAAAAAAAAGCACCAGTGCTTTTTGTTTTGTTTTTTTGTTTAACTTTACTTATACACACACATATATATATATATATATAGGGAGTGAAACAATACATAACCCATTAACTCACTTTATAGCTATTAGATCAAAGAAATCATGCATTGGATGAGTGTCATGTGTCACTAATTTTTGTTTTTTAAAAGAAACTAAAAAGGGTATAAATGAGTCTTACCCAAAAAGAAAACTACCCCCCCCCCCATTTTCAAAACGACTATAATTTTTTTTCGAAGTCAGTTTTTTATATAAAAAAATATATATATACCCTTGGACTCGTCGTTTTTTATCTTTAATTCGAACATGGTCCCGACTTATTTCAAAACTTTTTTTTAGTATCTGTCATTAACATCAGTGCTACCAGAAAAGTGCACCAGTGCTTTTTATTTTGTTTTTTTAACTTCACCTATATATATATATATAT
Organism: Deinandra increscens subsp. villosa; assembly: GCA_039602395.1. Lineage (NCBI taxonomy): Eukaryota > Viridiplantae > Streptophyta > Magnoliopsida > Asterales > Asteraceae > Deinandra > Deinandra increscens. The sequence continues at coordinate 26,426 of JBCNJP010009748.1, read as the reverse complement.
ATATATATATATATATATATATATATATATATATATATATATATATATATAGAGGAAGGGTAGAATGAAACCAACATGAGTTGGGAAAACTTTAAAAACCAAATATGGACCTTAGATCTTGATTATCCAATGGTTGAAATTTAAAATATATTTTTTTATTTAATTTTATTAATGTATTTCATTTAATTTAAAGCTTAAAGGGTACTTTGGGTATTGGTTATTTTTTGTCATTTTCTATATTGTACTGTACTTGTACCTCATCTATCTCCCAATTTATTCTCTCTAAAACTTCATCCAAAAAATTCAGATTCCCACCATGACTTCCCTTTTCCAAGTTTCACCTCTCCCCATTAAAAAACTTTCAAATGCTTTGTGGTTCATCAAAACTCTCATCGCACGGTTGTATTGTTCTCTATATTTTTATTTTGTTGAAGCGATCTATTTGTGGTAGACCATGGAGACGAAGCTTAAAGATCTATTCAAGGCGACAAAGAAAGATCTATCTCAAACCCCCAAGAAAATTCTAAGCTTCCTCCATGGATGAGTTCTTCTTGGATGTTTCATCCCCTTCGATTGCAATCATGTATATTCGAATAAAGTCGATTGAGTTATCACCAGAATGATTGCTGAACTGAAATCACATAAAGACACCATTGTGGAGTGGGCTAAATTAATCCATTTTCAGGTACCCCTTATCCCTATTTTTTAGATCTGAGCAAACTTGTAAGTTTATGTAATCGTCGAGTGGGCTAGATTTCTCCATGATGGTAACATGTTTTTTTATATATTTTTTAAAGTTTAGTTTCCTTTTGTTTTGCCTTGATTTGATATTAAAAGTATGTACTAAGTCAAAATATGAATTTGTATATATTATTCCCAAAAGAGATTTATGATCTTTTACGTAGTGTCATTAAGACAAAATATTAATTTTTGTTTTTATCAATAGGTAAATGATGAAGTATCTAATATTAATGTTGATGTAATTTGTGCCCTCAAAGTAATTTGCCAATAATCATGTTACGTATGTATATTTAGATATGTATTTCTTCTTGGATATCTCTGTGTAGATTAATATGCTTTTTTAGTCATGTTAAGTATGTAAATTTACTTACTTAACATGTATAAATTTACATATGTAAAAAGACGTTACATATGTTAATTCATTTACATAATATGTTAAATCTCATTTATCTATTTAATTTACATATGTAAACTCGTCCTCCATATGTAAAGTTGTGTATGTTAATGCTTGAACTAATGTGATTAAACATTTTGAGGGGAGGATATGGTGGTTTAATATATGTAAATTTACCTATGTAACATAAGTAACATGCTAACGAAGTTACATATGTAAATTTACCTATGTACTTATGGTGAATCTTGTTATGTTTCATCTCATTACCTATGTAAATTTAAGATATTTTATATGTAATTTTACATATGTAACATGTTACATCTCATTATGTTTCATATGTAAATAAACCTATGTATTTATGGTAGATCTTGTTAGAATTTTTAACAATGTAAACATGTTAAAAAAATGTTTTAGTCGTTGATTTTCAATTTTCTTTAATCTATTTTGTTTAAAACTCGTTTAGTTGATTCAATTATAAAAATATATTTTCTAACTTTTATATTTAATATCTAATGTTACATATGTAAATTTACTTATGTTCTCCTCCTTTTAAATTTCTAGGTTTATTAATTATTGGCATAAAATTCATTTTCATTCATTTACGAGTCTTTATTTTCTAATGGTACATAAGTAAACTATATATTTAGAAAATTTTAATTCATTATAAGTCTTTATTTTCTGAAGTTACATATGTATTTTATCTACATAATATATGTAACGACGTTACATATGTGAATTTACCTATATACTTTATGGTAAATCTTGTCATAATTTTTAATGATGTTACATATGTAATTTTACTTACGTAATATGCGTAACTCATAAATTTTTAACACAATGTGTTTTCTAGGCATGTTACATATGTAAATTTACTTACGTAACATGCCTAGCTCATAAAATTTTAACAAAATGCGTTACATATGTGGCTAAACAATGATTGTTGCATATGTAACATTTGCTTATGTAACGGCGTTCCATATGTTAATTTACTTGCGTAATATGTTACATCTCATTTATCTATGTTACATGTGTAGCTCACAATTAACGTTTACGTATACGAACTGATAAACTTATTTTCTTTGTAGGTGAAATGATTTTTGTGTTAAAGAAAAGGATGATTTTCAAGAACCAAGCATAACTAGATTTTATATTTTGTTATTAGGTTGTTATATTTTTTTGTTAGGGTATTATATTTTTTGATCATTTTTTAAAATATTCCAATTTGTATGATTCATTTTGTAACGTTTACGTATATGAACATATGAAACATTTACGTATGTAACATGCTGTGAGTAGAATGTTTAATGACAATAACATTTTTTTACATATGTAACCTAACTGAAACGTTTTATATTAAAGATAATAGTGACTAGTTATTCTATTAGAAAAAGTCGACATTGAACTATTTTGAAAAATAAAACTTTTAGAATTAGAATTTGTTTTTTCGTATATTTAAAAAAATACTTTTTTCTATGAAAAGTTTTTTTTTACTTTTATAAAACACGTAAAGATATTACATATGTAATTTTATAATTATTAAGTTTATTTTTAAAATATTTAATTTTATTATGTATTTTGAATCTCGGTCATAAAATTTTATTAATTAATACTACATATGTATTTTTTGATTCATGATATATTAACTAATATTACATATGTAAATTTACTAACATGTTACATCTCATTATCTATGTAATTTTACCTATATAACATGTTACATCTTATTATGTTTCATATGTAATTAAGATATGTACTTACTGATGTAAATCTTTTAAAGATGTTACATATGTATATTTACCTATTAACATATGTAACGATGTTACATATGTAACTTTACCTATGTACTTATGGTAAATCTTGTCAGAATTTTTAACGATGGAAATATACTGTTGTAAATCTTTTAACGATGTTACATATGTATATTTACCTATGTACTTATGATAAATCTTGTCACAACGTTTAACGATGCTACATATGTAAATTTACCTATGTAACATCTTACATCTCATTATCTATGTAATTTACTTATGTAATATATTACATCTTATTATGTTCAATATGTAAATTAACCTATGTAGTTATAGTAGATCTTGTCAGAATTTTTAACGATATAAATGTATTGATGTAAAATAACATATGTAAACTAATTTATGCTACATATATCATTTTGTGTCATGTTACAAATGTTACAAGTTGTTTACATGTGTAACGTTTTACGTATATTAACTAATGAACTTTGTTTTCTTCGTAGGTGAAGAGATTTTGTGTCAAAGATAAAGATGGTTATCAAGAACGAAAGCATAATTAGCCTTTACATTTTTTGTTAGCTTTGTTATATTTTTTATTATTTTTAGAAATATTTTTAGTTCGTATGATAATTTTATTACTTTTAATATGTGATAATCGATGATGATTGGGAAATTAATTTTTAATAGAACAATTATTTTTTAAAATTTGATACACATTTATTCATCAATTCCATAACCTCCTTTCTCAATACACCTTCCACACAAATGATGCTTCATCAATTGTTGAAAGAACGAATGCAAAGAAAATGGGTTAATGGAACTCCATATAATATCCTCTGACGCGTGCGAGAATGTGGGGTTTTAGAGGTACACGTATTAAGCTTTCTTATAATTAGGGGTGAGCATGGGTCGGTTTGGGTCGGTTTTGACCCTTAACCGTGACCATAACCGAATTTTCGGTTAATCAGATTTTCTTAACCGTCGGTTTCGGTTAATGTCGGTTATGGTTAATCGGTTTTCAATATCAGTACGGTTCGGTTTGGTTCGGTTAACCGAATTGGATTAAAATTTTAAATTTCTCATAAAAATAATACCCAATAACTTTCTTGGATTTTTAACCAAACAAGATTAAAAAAGTCAAGCAAGTGGGTTGCTAGATTTTAATTAGTTTAAGCTAGTCCTTTCTTTTATAAGCAAAGTTTCACTTGAAACTTTTCTATAACTAACTATCTGGGATTGAAATTTAATTTGTAATAGTAGGTACCACTACAAGTTTGTTTTGGAAGCAATGTGGGACTGTCCAAACAATCTCTTAAAATAATTCTACAGTAGCTAGCTGATGCTGTGTAACCATCCAATGTCCCAAACAATTTGTTATTTTTCTTACTAAAGTTGATAATAGAATGCTTATATTTCGATTTATGTCAATTCATTCCAACAAAGTAACATTATTATAACTATATAGAGAAATAATTTAAACAAAACTATAGCACTGTTGTTATATAAATGTGTAATGAATTAGAAATCAAGCTCAAATAAATTATGAAGAACTAGACATCCATGTAAAGTTACGAAATAATGAAATAAATGATGTCTAAAAAACAAAAGGTTAATTGGAGCTGGTGACAAAGGAGCATAACCATAGGGGGGACCGAGTATGTGCAGAAACTTGTATGTATCGAATTATAAGAGAAAGATGGAGTCTAAAGTCATATCCATTAAACAATAGTTTCAATGATGAAATCAAAGAATTACGTCATGCCAAGCCTATTAATGTACCATAGCAACATATATGGTTATATATAAGATCGGTTCGGTTCGGTTATTGAAAAAAGAATAACCGAAACCGAACCGCAAATATCGGTTTCGGTTATTTCGGTTCGGTTATTTTTAGTTTTTTCTTCGGTTCGGTTATTTTTGGTTCGGTTTAATCGGTTAATTCGGTTCTGGCTCGGTTAATTCGGTTTTTTGCTCACCCCTACTTATAATTGTGTAGAAAGATCTATTGGAAAAAAAGGAAGTTGATTATATAATATATTTTAGTACAAGGGCATAAAAGTGATTTGTACTTTGACCAAAGTTAAGAAAACTGACAGATGGTGGATTCTTTTACAGAAAAGCTGGATTGTATTATACTTTTAGCAATATGAATTGTCCAAATTGCCCTTATGGATACAATGCTTATTGATGACTTGGTGGATTCTTGGCCCTTGGATGAGTTTTGAAAGTTTTCCCATCTAGATGGGGTTTTTATACTAATCTTGCCCTATATATATATATATATATATATATATATATATATATATATATATAATATATATATATATATATATAGTGAAAAGTTCATTGTAGACACCTACATAATTGTAGACAGGTAGACACCTTTTTTCACCATTAGATCTCTTGATCTAATGGTTATGATTAATTTTCTTTTTTCTTTTTTTCTTTTTCTCATTGATTCAGAAAATTTCACATGTGAAATAGGGTGTCTACCTGTCTACACTTATGCGAAAGTGTCTACAATGAACCTCACCTCTATATATATATATATATTCTATATATATATATATATATTCTATATATATATATATATAGGGTAAGGATCATGTAAAAACCACATCTTTTTGCGAAAACCTAAAAACTAATACTAAAATCTTCATAACTTTTTCATACGATCATATTTTTTTAAAAAAATTGCACCAAAAACCTTAGAATTATGAGTTCTTTAATTCTGGAAAAACTTAAAAAAAAACTTTAACGTCTCGTCGTTTTTTTATTAGTGCACATGTGCACTAATAATAAAACTCATACATATAGTATGCGTTAATGTTTTTTTCAGTAAAATCGCATCAAATACGTTATAATTTTGTTAGTTTTTCGTGGTTTTTTATTAGTGCACATGTGCACTAATAATAAAGCACTTTATACGTGTCGTATACATTAATATTTTAAAAGAGAAATTGCACCATAAATCTTATAATTGTGTTATCTTTAACTCTGAAAATATATTTAACGTTTTAAAATTTTTTAAATTTTATGCTACACATGTGCACTATAACTAATAGTTATAGTGCATATGTAGAATTATCATTAGTTCTATGAATATTTTAGTTTTTTTAAATGTTTTTAACCTAAACAATATGTTTTTCGCATGACAATTCTCATTTGTGTAGTACTAATGAAAATGGTGCACATGTGCACTAATAATACACATGTGCACTAATTTTTATTTTTTCGAAATATCAATTTCTTTTCCAGAATCAAAGACAATAGAATTTTAAGATTCTTGGTGCAAGTTTCATAGAAAAATATTAACGTATGTAAAAGTTGTGAAGGTTTTAGTGTTAGTTTTTAGGTTTTCGCAAAAAAAAAGAGTTTTCGCAGGATCCTTACCCATATATATATATATATATATATATATATATATATATATATATATATAGTGAAAAGTCCATTGTAGACACCCCCATAAGTGTAGACAGGTAGACACCTTTTTTCACCATTAGATCTCTTGATCTAATGGTTATGATTAATTTCTTTTTTCTTTTTTTCATTTTTCTCATTGTTCAGAAAACTTCACATGTGAAAACACATGTGAAATAAAGTAATTTCACATGTGAAATATGGTGTCTACATGTCTACACTTATGGGGGTGTCTACAATGAACATCACCCTATATATATATATATATATATATATATATATATATATATATATATATATATAGGGAGTGAAACAATACATAACCCAATAACTCACCTTATGGCTATTAGATCAAAGAAATCATGCCTTGGATGAGTGCCATGTGTCACTAACTTTTAAAAAAAAAAAGAAACTGAAAAGGGTATAAATGAGTTTTTACCCAAAAAAAAAACTACCCCCCCAATATTTAAACGGCTATAATAATTTTTTTTCAAAGTCAGTTAAATAAAAAATGATTGGACTCGTCGTTTTTTATCTTTAATTCGAAAATGGTCCCGACCTATTTCGAAACTTTTTTTAGTATCTGTCATTAACATCAGTGCTACCAGAAAAGTGCACTAGTGCTACAAAAAAAAAACACTAGTGCTATTTTACATTTAAGACGGACGTTCAATTTTTTTTTTTAAAAAAAAGTCGGGACCACATCCGCATTAAATATAAAAATGCGACTAATCCAATGGTATTTTTTTAATAAAAAACCGACTTCGGGAATAAAAGTTAGAGCCGTTTTAAAAGTGTGTGTGTGTGTGGGGGGGGGGGGGGGGCTTATTACTTTTGGGGTAAATGATCATTTTACCCCTCTTGTAAAATGTAAAAGGAACTTAGGTGACATGTGTCAACTTCTTGGTGGCTAAAATGTGTTATTGAGTTATGTATATAATTAAGGTTATGTATTGTTTCACTTTCTATATATATATATATATATATATATATATATATATATATGTATATATTTATAAAGGGGAAAGTTATTGTACAAAGAACGTTTTCCGTGGGAAGTGTACGAAGGGATCTCCGCCGCTCATATGCGGGTTTTTTTTTATCTGACGGTGCTAAAATAAAACACGCTTAATTAATTTAAAAAAAGAACGTGGATTCATTAAAAAGGGTGCCTAAATCTTTTTAAATATTTCAGCAGCCTCCACCCTGTCCTTACCCTTCTTAACACCACTAAGGAGGGTATGCATCTCCTCCTTAAGCTCTAGTTGCTGAGTAATATACTCAGCAGCAACCTCTTTCATCACGGACTCCAGCTCATTTACAAGCTCCTGAAGCATCCTGATGTTGCCTTGGATGTTGTTAACAGTAAGACCCCTGATCATGGCGAAAGAATTATGCATTATGCGATCATCCTTCGATTCTTTCGCATTCATTTGTTCAATAATTTGCATGACTGCGTTTTTAGACGCAGAGTTAGGTTAGATGAAGAAGACGCTATTTTTTTATGTTAAAAGGATGAGAAGAATGAATTTAGGTCTGGGAAATATGGAGGATTTGAGGACTTTGTGCGTCGAGTAAAGAATGTGCATGAAGAAAGACAGAATACATATATACAGAAACATAAAAATGGAGGGAAAATGAAACGTCAGATAAAAAAAGAAGCAGTTAAAATCGCTTCCATTTCACCTCCCCCACCCGTCCCCATTAATACGGTAATAAATAAAAATGCAGGTGACGCATTTAATACCACGCGAATCTCATCATCCACCGTCTATAAAACTAGGCACTCGATTGCATTTTGAAATCAAGCAAACACATATCATTAAATTACACATCAAATCACAAGAACAAAGATAAGCGAAAAAATGTCTTCATCTTCCTCCAACACCACAGAAACTAGGGGTGTAAACGAGCCGAGCCGAGCTCGAGCTTTGCAATACTCGGGCTCGGCTCGATTTACTTTTCTGGAGCTCGAGCTCGAGCTCGGCTCGATACGAGCCTATGTTTTCTGGCTCGAGCTCGGCTCGCAAAACAATTCCAAGGCTCGAGCTCGGCTCGTTGGGCTCGATCATAATTCTTAACTGAACAAAAGCTCGGCTCGAGCTCGTTTCCAGATTCCTTAATGAGCCAAACCTCGGCTCGAGCTCGACTAAAAAGTGCAGAAACACAATATTTCAATGGCAAAAAACACAAAATAATGACCCATATACAAAAATTAGCCATCCAAAAGCATACTTAGCCATACAAAGTATGAGATCATCATAAATAAACATACGAAGAAGTACGAGAGAAAGTTTGCAAAAAAAACACATCAAATGTTAACAAAAAAAACTCCTCGTCTTCCCAAATTTCCATATAGCCAATATTCCTACTAATTTTTCCAAGCTATCATCTTATAAACCTGAAACATTTCAACATACCATCATGTTTTATTTGAGGTTACAACAAAAAAATACCAATTTCTTTGAGCATACGACTATTAAAGAACTTTTATTTATGGTATAGAATATGTACCTTAAGTTAGGTCTCTTTCCCGATAGGTAGTACGACCTCACACGGTGCATCCTCCTTCTACAAAAACATAAGAGTTTAATTAATAAAATATTAAATCATATCCTTTGAGGTTTGAGAATATACCTTAAGCTTCTTCTTCACACCATGAAGTTTCCTAATCCAGTCTCCTCCACAAATCAACATCTCAACAGTGGTAGGTGCCAATGAAGATCGAAATGGATCAATAACTCTTCCCCCGGCACTAAATGTGGCTTCTGAGGCAACTGTGGAAACTGGAACTCCAAGAATGTCAGATGCCATCTTGGACAAAACACGATATTTTAGCTTGTGTGTGTTCCACCAATCCAACAAATTAAATTTAGGAAGATCAACTTCTTTAAGCATTAGAACAGGTTCTTCTAAATATGTTCTAATTTCGGATTTCTTCGGTGTGACCACTTGAACATTTTTAAGAAACTTCCCAAATGCGCCCCATCCAGAACTCGATGCCTCTTCATTAGGCTTTGATGCAGTACTCCCACTGGATGATCCAGTTTTTTGACTTGTTGCCTCCTTTGTTGATGCTTCATCCATCTCCAAATACTCATCATACATAATTTGAAGTGCACACTCAACTTCTTCAATTACAGAGTCAATCATAGATAGACCATCTTTGACAAGTAAATTTAGGATATGCGCGCAACATCTAACATGAAACAACCTTCCCCCACAAGGAAGTTTCTTCACTCTGGACAAGTCGTCCTTCAAGGTACTCACAACCTTATCATTATATGAGGCATTATCCACAGAGATGGAGAAAATCTTCCCCATAATCTCCCATTCCTTTAAACATGAGGAAATAGCATATCCAATTTCACGACCAGTACGGGGAGGAGGAACATGCACAAAACTCAACACACGTTTCTGCAACCTGTCATATAAGTATAAACGTAATAAAAGAACTAAAAAGAATTAACATGATAGAAGAAATAACTAAAAAGAAATAACCTCCAATTGTTATCAATATAGTGTCCAGTGATAACCATATACTCAATCTTTTGATGAGACGACCTCCAACAATCAGTTGTTATACTAACACTCGAGGTTTCATTTAGAAGGGCCTTCAACTTTTTCTTCTCATGATCACACACCTTAAAACAATCCGCCCTTATTGTATTCCTACTTACCCTCTCAAACATCGGATTTGCCATCTTCATCATATACACAAACATGTCATCTTCAACGGTTGCAAACGGTTGCTCAGTTGCCATTAGCCAGTGTGCCATTGATTCTCTCATCTTGTTAGGATCATACTTTGTATCAACTAATGGAGAAGACTTACTATGTGTCATATCAACATCTTCTGGTTGCAAATTGAGCAATTTTTGAGATCTCATGAAATGTTGTTTTTGGAAGCATTTTTTCATGTGTCTTTTCCATGATGTTGTAGGTCTGCCTGTACTTATAGCTAAATGTTCCTTGCAATGGATGCACTGAACTTTTTCTGTCCCATCTGGAAGAGTCACTTCAATAATGTCATGCCAAACAGTTGATGTTTTTTGACGTTTACGCTTCAATTTCACGTCATCTTGCACACTAGGATTATCGTCTAGTACACTTGCCGCCTCATTGACATTCTCATCAGGAACATTAATGTTTTCATCTCCATCAAGGTTAATGTACTCCTCTGAAGATTGATCTTGACCTCTTTGTTGTAATGGATTAGAAGTTGACCCTTGCATTGGGTACTAACTGCTAAAACTTAAAAGAATAAAAATGAGATTCTAGAACTTAAAAGAATACAAATCAGATTAGTTAAATACTTAAATATACAAATCACATTCTATGTTAACATTCAAGATTCATATAGATTTATTCATACAAATCAGATTAGTTATTCATACAAATCATGAAATCAAATTTGAAATCAGATTTATTCATACATATTTATTCATACAAATCATGAAATCAACATCTTCTTGAAAGCTATTCTCCCTGCATTTAATGACCACAATGTACAATGGACTTCATTTGCCTTTTTTCCAACTATGAACTTCATTTACAGTGAGTTAATAACTGTAGAAATCATACTCTAATAACTGTTGAAGTAAATCTTAATAACAACATCTTAGTAGAAATCATAATAATCAAATTTGTATCTACTTATCATAACAACATCATCAACAGTGAGTTAATAACTGTAGAAATAAATCTTAGCAGTTTTAAGCCAATTGAAATGCTTAACTTATAATTTATTAACTTATAAAAACCTCCGATTGACTTATAAAAACCTCCCATTGAAATGCTAGATCAAAACTTGATAATTCATAAAATAAACCGTTAAATGCTAGCAAATAATAAACGTCGGGAATTGAAGCATTTTAGAGGACGGAAGGAGAGAAAACCTTGATTTGCCGGAGGGAGAAGAAAGACGACGGTGTAAGAAATATCTTCCGATTGAAGACGGCCAAGAAATACAACACTCGATAGTTGTTTTCCGGGTTTTACGGCTTGTATCGCATCATCGCAGAGAGACGAAGAATGGAAGAACAAGGGGACGGCTGAGTTTGTGAATGTGGATTTCTAGGGTTCTTGACTTCTTTCAAACACTGGGCGCTAATATGAATTTGGGGGCGGCGACTTCAAAATAAAAATAAAAGATGAAAGCTCTTTTAATAAAAGTATAAAACAAATATATGATATATATAAAATTATATATATATATAATTATATATTAAAAGTAGGTAAGCTCGATAAAGCTCGACGAGCCTAAACGATCTCCACATACAGGCTCGGGCTCGAGCTCGATAATTAAATGAGCATTTTTTGAGGCTCGAGCTCGGCTCGAGCTCGATTAAGCTCGGCTCGTTTCGAGCTTTTTTTCGATCCGATCTCGAGTAGCTCGCGAGTAGCTCGGCTCATTTACACCCCTAACAGAAACCAACAACAACGCTCTCAAGGAAAAACTAACTTGGAAAATAATGTTGGAGTACAACAAGGAGAAACTGCTGATAGATCTCCTCGAACAAAGTTTCGAAAGCCTCCAAGAAACCACGCAAGCCAAAGAAGAAATCGCGCAGAAGATTAGCAGTCTGCCAAAGAATTCACTTCAAGATATTGTCCGTTTGTTCATGATAGACCAGGACAAAACGAATATGGAGCAGATGGAAACAATAAACAAAATACTCGAGGCTATGAGTGCCTCTCTTGAGTTAAAAAACTTTTTTTTACAAGCCTATCAGTAGAGGATGTAACCATGTTATCAAATAATAATAATAATACTAATTTTTGTATTTCTTCATTTTATTATTCATTTATGTTGGTTTATGTTTACTTTAATTTATGCAAATTATTAAAAATCAAAAACACATATAAAATGATTATTAAAAAAAATAACTAACCAGTAATATATAAAAAACAATTAGAACTTAGAAATTACGCAAACTACAACTAATCACGCAAACAATAAAATTACGCAGATATTAAAATAAATCACGCAAACACAGAAAACTCTAGTAAAAACTAAAACAAAACTACTTAACCTTTATCAATGATTCTGCTAAAAAACAAAATCAACTTTAAAAAATAGGCAAGTGTAACAATAAAATACAGCATTATTACGCACAATATGATTGTGTATGACACCAGGTGAAAATACATGAACATACGTTCGAAAATTTTGAGATTCTATTATCACGCATTTTACTTGTAATTTCTCGCATGAAGTAACTCATAAAATTAAGGTGACAACAAAACCATGCAACGACATATAATTAAAACACAAAAAAATAATATTCACGTAAAACAAAAAAAACAACAAAAATAAAAAATTACGCAATTATTAAAATAAAACGCAAATAAAAAACTCTTACAAAAGAAAAAAAAACATGAACATAAGTTAAAAAATTTAATTAATTGACTCTCTATAATCACGCATGTTGTTTTTATTTTGACGCATAAAGAAACTCGATATAAACACCTTACAACAAATCACGCAACCGCATGAAAGAAACGCTGTGATGTAATCTCCGTATATTTTAATTAAAAACTTTAAATTGACAAAAATACCCCTCCGCGTCCAGAAAGAAAACGCCACGCGTCGGTCTCCCCTTCCTTCGCACGTTTCGCACGGAAAAACCCTTTGTATTTGAACTTTCACCTATATATATATAGGGTAAGTTATCAAAACCAATTAGTTCTTAAATGATTCTCTCCCTATATATATATATATGTATATATATATATATGTATGTATGTATATATATATATATATATATATATATATATATATATATATATATATAGGGGATGGTTATGGTGAAAACCACTCCGAGTTGGGAAAACTTTCGAAACTCTTTAAAGACGGGGTCAAATTTTTTTTTTTCATTCAATTTTTTATGGTGATTCTTTAGGTTATAGGCTACCATTAGGTGGAAAAAATCAAAAAAACGCCCCGGCAATTTTTTTAAAAAAAAAATCTCAGAAAACGGTTGTTACATATGTAACCAATATATGTATACAATGTTACATATGTAACAAGACCGTTTTTTTGACATTCTTTAAAAAAAAATCCCCGAAGCGTTTTTTTGATTTTTTTCCACCTAAGGGTAGCCTATAACCTAAAGAATCACCATAAAAAAATTGATTGAAAAAAAAAACTTTTTGACCCCGTTTTTGAAGAGTTTCGAAAGTTTTTCCAACTCGGAGTGGTTTTCATTTTACCCTTCCTATATATATATATATATATATATATATATATATATATATATATATATATATGGTTTTAACTGTATTAGTTCGATAAACGTTTTAAAAAATGTTCAGATTGAAATATGCAATAAAAAACACCTTAATAAATTATAGTTTGAAGAACAGTGGAAAAACACCATAAATCTGACCAGTTTTAAAAAACCCATTTCATGTCAAAAAAAAATCTCAAAAGTAATGCCTTCACTATAGGCGTTGGAAAGATAATAAAACGCTCCTAATTATGGTGTAAATTTTTTTTGGAAAATATTGACGCATAAAAAAGTTACGGCTATTTAAAGAATATGGAGGAAATAATATGTGTTTTGCATGTGGAGGGAAATAACATGTGCCATGCATGTGGGGGAAATGGGTGACTTAGATTAATCCGCAATGGATGTAAGAAAAGTGCAACATATATATATAATATATATACATAAAAGATAAAATGAAAACCTAATTGAGTTTGGAAAACCTAGGAAACCATTTAATAACCATTGATCTATCTTATTCAATGGTCTATGTTTTTTTCCCACATTTACCTTTATTTAATTACCTTAATTTTTTTGTCTTTTACTTGAAAAGGGTATTATGGGTACAAAGATTTTCACCTCTCAATGCACCTCCATTCATATCCCATCAATCTCTCATCCCTAATTAAACTTCTCTCCTTATTTCCTTTTCATATTCAAACATACTATCTCTCTCTCTCTCTCTCTCTCTCTCTCTCTCTCTCCATTTCTTACATTTCCCAAACCCCCAAGAAATTGTTAAGCTTCCTCCATGGAAGATCTCAAGCTCCACCGATCTCGAGTATTTTAAGCTACCTTCAGTCGGTTGAGCAAGGCACGAAGACAAGGGCGGAGCTGCAGTCGTTGCCACCACCTCTGTTTCGGAATCGTCGTCGCCGCACCTTGTAGATCTGAAGGTAATCTCTATAGTTCCCTTTAATTTTATTGAGTTACGGGTTCCATCTTATGTTTCGAAATCCAATTTTTTTATTCTGATTTCATCCATGACGAATCTGCGATTTCATGTTGTTTTTTTTATCAAACTCAGTTGCTACAAGTTCTAAATGATCATACAAAGCTAATGCAACACAAATTTTTGAGTTTCGTTAACGTTTGAGTTGTTTTCCGTTTTTTCAGCCATCTTCTTCGTCGATCTGAATATTTGGCCCTGTAAAACGATTCCAAAACATATCAACAATGGTGCTATAGTTGTTCTCCTAGTCAAGACGAATCCAAGGCAACTTTCGGAGTTGATTTTCATTATGTTTTGATTAAGTTATGGCAATTTGAAATTTTGAAAACTCGCCGGATGTATTTGGCCGGAATTGCATATTTTGGCCGGAAAAAGTTATTGAGCGGCTGTGTTTGGTAGTTCGGGGCAGTTAGCGACGAAGTACCGTTGATTCATGGTGGTTTCAGTTCGCCGGACTTGTGTTTAAATATGTAATTATTGGTTTACATATGTAACTTACTGTTTTACATATTTTTAAGTCTTGGTTTAAATATGTAGCTCTTGGTTTACATATGTAACTCATTGTTTTACATATTTTAAATGTTGGTTTTACATATGTAACTATTGGCTTACATATGTAAGTCTTTGGGTTAAGATTACATATCTAAGTATTGGTTTACATATGTAACTTACTGTCTACATATTTTAAGTCTTGGTTTAAATATGTAGCTCTTGGTTTACATATGTAACTCACTGTTTTATATATGTAAGTGTTGGTTTTACATATGTAACTATTGGCTTACATATGTAAGTCTTTGGGTTTTATATGTAACACTTCCAGTACACAACATAACGATGCGACAAAGATCTAATAAGAGTTCATAAACGAATAGTTGTTTCAAACACAATTGTAAATTTAATTGTGTTAAATACGTAACTCTTGGTTTACAGATGTAAGTCACTTTTTACATATCTTAAGTGTTGATTTACGTATGTAAGTCTTTGTTCAAAAACACAATTGTAAATTTAATTGTGTTAAATATGTAACTCTTTGTTTATATATGTAACTCACTGTTTACACATATTTTTAAGTGTTGGTTTACATATGTAATTACTGGTTTACATATGCAAGTATTGAGTTTTATATGTATCACTTCTATAATAAACATCGTCAACTGATGGATTTGTTTTCTTTTCGTAAGTGAATGGATTTTGCGTCAAATATGAAGATTATTATCAACATCTGAAGCATAATTACGTAACTCTTGGTTTACATATGTAACTCACTTTTTCATATTTTAAGTGTGAGTTTACATATGTAAATCTTTGTTTCAAAACACAATCGTAAATTTAATTGTGTTAAATATGTAACTCTTGGTATACATATGTAACTCACAGTTTACATATTTTAAGTGTTGGTTTACATATGCAAGTCTTGGGTTACATATGTAACACTTCTATAATAAACATCAGCAACTGATGGATTTGTTTTCTTTTCGTAGGTGAATGAATTTTACGTCAAAGATGAAGATTATTTTCAAGACCTGAAGCATAATTAGGGTTTTATATATATTTTTGTTAGGTTGTTATATTTTTTTGTTAGCTAGTTTATTATTTTGATAATTTTTTAGATATTCTGGTTCGTATAAAACATTTTGTAACGTTTATTGTTGATTGTAATTGTTTGTTTATAAATTAATATAAATTTATTTTGTTATATTTTTGGTTATGCATATCCTGATGAATTTACATATGTAACACGCAGTGAAAAATTATGTAAGATATTTAACAAAGTTACATATGTAACAAATCGTGCATTGGTAATTGAAAAAGTAAGAGAGAGAGAAGTGTGGCAAAATGTGGCAGGATCTTACAGAAAGTACTCATATGGTGAAATGACCATGATGCCCTTTTCTATTAATTAGAAAGTGGTGATGTGGAAGAATGCTGGCCATTCATTTGGTTTTATAGGTTTTTCAAACTCAACAATCTCAACCACAAATTTTAGGGGGACCACTACAATTCATGGGAGGGGGGATACATGTAAATAAACTTGTGGCTCAAATTAGTTCTTTTTAGTTCTCAAATCAAATTGGTTCTCAAATGATCCTCTCCCTATATATATATATATATATATATATATATATATATATATATATATATATATATGACAAATTGCATTTAAATAGTTCCAAATTTTATCAATTGTCACATTAGTCCCAAGTAATGAAATATTTACTACCGAGATCAAATTTTAACCTATTTTCCTACAATGATCCACGACTAACAGAAACTTAACGACGTTAGTTTTTTATGAAACTTGAGATTATTGCCGGCCAATTGATGAAATTTGGGATTATTTTTTACGAAACTTGGGATTACTGCCGGTCAATTGATGAAACTTGGAATTATTTAAATCCAAGTTTAAAAAAAAAAAAGCTAACGTCCTTAAGTCTCTCTTAGTCAGGGATTGTTGTAGAAAAATAGGTTAACAAGGTGGGCTCGGTAGTAAACATTTCATTACTTGAGATTAATGCCGGTCAATTTATGAAAGTTGGAATTATTTGAATCCAATTTGCAAAACCTCTCCGAGTTGGAAAAACCGTGAAAACTAAGCTAAAAAATTCGTTTTTTGTTCCGATTTTTTTATGGTGACTCTCTTACTTAAAAAAACACCCTTTATGAAAAAAAAACAAAAAAAAAACGCCGAGTAAATTTTTTTTAAAAAAATATTTAAGAACCGAATTTTTTTGCAAAAAGAAGTTAACCGGCAAAAAAAGACGTTCAAAATTTGTTATTTTTTTAGATGTATTTTTTTTTATAGCTTCTACATTCATTTTTGATGATTTTGGTGAAAAAAAATAAAAAAGCGCCTAGAGATTTTTTTAAAAAAAATTATTTACAGATTTTGTTACATATGTATGTCACACCCCAACCGACGGCGGAATATGTCGGGGCATGATGATTGTCCAGGTGCACACAACACTAATTAATGTTGCGATATTCTTAATCAACCCATTTTAAAGATAATATGAGATTCATTCCAATACATAACATAAATGCAACAATAATGAACAATTAGGCTTAATTAATTTGGTCACACTAAGTCCGCATGCGATCCTATGGTGTCATCAGCAAGAAGTCATCAACTAACAGCAATCCTGTAACATGTATAAACTAAAGGTCAACTACGAATAGTTGGTGAGTAAACATAGGTTTAGTGTACTACATAGATCAAAACCATGCGAGTCAATGAGTTAAGAGCAATCGAGTAAGGCAAACCAGTAAATGAGATAGAGCAAATAATCTGCATGAACCAACCCTGACCTCAAGGTTTCCAATCACAAGGCGCCACACGCGAGGCAGGCCAAGTGGGCTTGTCAAGCCAATAGATCTATTACCGTAACCCCGGCGTTTTACAGTTAATGTCACACGAGTATGAGTATGAGTATGAGTATGAGTCCAATCCACAATATAACACAAATCATCACACAAGTTCAAATACTAAATCACAATTAACAACATAGAGTTCGCATGTAGTTTTCGAGTAAAGAATATCGAATAAGGGTTTTGAATACGATACATGTTGCACCCCAAAGCATTGAAATGAAAGAGGGGCTATGAATACTCACCTGACGCGGAGACACAATTTGAGGGAATGACACCACGAAAGGAGGAGATATAGACCCGATGATAATCTTGACGACTAACGAGATAGAGAAAGATTAAATAAGTAATTAATTAAATAATTAAATAGCTTAAATTTCACGACACGACTGACTCGACGACTCGTTGGTGATTCGGCGAGATGATATGTACGGTAAGGGTCCAATCCTATTACTAAAGGCAAGGTCAAGGGGTCCTAATTTGACTACTAATATAAAAGTCAAACCAAGTCAACGAAAGTCAACCAAAGTCAATTTTCATGGTAATTTAACAAGGTAAATCAAATTTTAACATACAAGATCAGATCTAAAATAATTTATCATGGATCTTATATATCTACTTAAATCTAGCATGGACTTAGTCAAATCTAGCATGAATCTAGTCAAATCTAGCATGATAGTCAACTTTTGGGCATAAAACAAAACCCTAATTAGCATACATTGGTGGATCTAACCACTTTAACTCATAAAAGTCCATAATTTGGTGATCTCACATATAGATCTAACCTTTCATATTAATAATATTATAGATCTAAACATTTTATGATGTAAAAATGTCATCTTGATGATTATGACACACAAATCTAGCCCTACATGACACACATATTGAAGATCCAATCATTTTATCCCAAAAATCCAAACTTGATGCTCACATCATATAGATCTGGTCCTAAGCAACATTCATGAGGTAGATCAAGTCCATTTGAAACCTAAAGATACAATCTTGGTGTGGAATTTACTAAATCAAACCCTAGATGACATGTTTTTCTTAGACCTAGTCATTTAGACACATAAAAATCCAATCTTTATCAAAGAAACCCTAGATCTATAACATATCAATGATTCATCATGTTCTAAACTCAGATCCATAATCAAATTGCATGAAAAACCTGGATCTATAGAGGTTTCATCATGGATTCAAGTGAAATGGTAAAATCATGCAAAAAGGTGGAAGCTTTACTCATATAAACCCTAGATCTATCAAATACAACATGAATCCATGCCAAAAATCATATAAAGTTCAGATCTTGATGAGGGTAGAAGAGAAGATTCAAGTTCCAACAACATAGTTTGAAGTTTACATACCGAAAGGGATGATTCTAGCTTGATCCTAAGCAATAAAGTCTTGATCTTGGATCTCAAATCTTCAAGGAAGATGATCTCTAGGGTTTCCAGCCGTTTAGGGTCGTTTAGGAGTGATTTGGGGGAGGAAAATGGGGGCTAAAGAGGTTAATGATGCTTAAATACCCGAAATTTAGGGTTTTTGCCAAAAAGGTCCGTGGGCGTACCGCCCTGAATGGGATAATTCTGGGCGTACCGCCCTGGAATGGCAGTCTGGTTCTTAAATGTTGATTTCACGATTCGCGTGCTCGGTTCTTCGTTTTTCGATGTTTTTGAGTCCTGTTTTCTCCCAAATCACCCAATTAATGGTCCCATCATGTTCATAATATTAAATCCACTCACAATGATAATACATATGTCACGTAACTCAAACGTATGCACAAATTAGGTCAAAATAGGCATTTTTGGTCGGTTTTGACGTACGTATCGATTTTGGGCAAATCACCAACGATTCGTGACTCGATCAGGTGTGTGATGACTCATGACATGATAATTGATTATTAGACTCATAAAAATGTTGAATTTAATATATGGTGAAAAAATACGAGATTCCCGGTAAACGACGAATTGCGTACCGAAATCGCGTAGAAATCAGGAATTGCTTTGTTTTCAATTCGAGACACCCAATTTGATTCCAATTAATTGTAATTAAGTATTCGGTTTCGAAAAATGATTATAAATCACTTAGATCCATTAATTAGGGTGTAAACACTCGAAAATTCTTCCGGTTCTTAATAATTTGTAAATTGATAACTCAAGAATTTTCAAAATGGGTCGGATTTCTTAATCGGGTAATTTGCAAATGTTACAATGTAACAAGGCATTTTACATATGTAATAGGCAAATGTTACATATGTAACATGACGTAACGTCAGATTTCGGAAATTTTTTTTAAAAAAAACTACTAGGCGTTTTTTTTTTATTTTTTTCACCATAGGGCTTGTATTAACGCATATAATCACTAAAAAAAATTTGAAGAAAAAAAAATCGTTTTGTGGTAGTTTCCATGGTTTTTCCAACTCAAAGTGGTTTTCATTATATCCATCCCCTATATATATATATATATATATATATATATATATATATATATATAGTGAAAAGTTCATTGTAGACACCCCCATAAGTGTAGACAGGTAGACACCCTTTTTCACCATTAGATCTCTTGATCTAATGGTTGTGATTAATTTTCTTTTTTCTTTTTTTCTTTTTTCTCATTAATTAGAAACTTTCACATGTGAAAAAGAGCTATTTCACATGCGAAAGTGTCTACAATGAACCTCACCCTATATATATATATATATATATATATATATATATATATATATATATATATATTCTTTTATCACAAATTCGGTTATTTCATTTAAAATAGTATTTAATAAATTTGTTATCTTTCCCTATCGTCATACTCCTCATATCCAACCTCATCATCCCAATTGATCTGCATTTCTATCCCAATCATCTTAACCCATATAATCACCCTCTGCATAATTGTATCTTCCCTGATTGACCAGTGAGTTTTGCCTCATGTTCATTGGTTGGTTAACAGGTTGAAATTGTTGTGGTGGGGCTTGATAAAATATAGGTTTTCGGAGAGGTGTTGGTGTGTTTTGTCTTCATCCTCAATAAAGAAGGTCCCCATTCTTGTGGTTGGATAATTTAGGAGACAATGGTGGGTAGGGTTGTCCTTGGAAATGCGGAATTCCATCTTAGTTTTGCGGTTGGTTTTATGGAATTTGTTGGTTTAGTTGGGCAGGCTGGTTCTGTGGAGGGATGGGTCGGTTCTGTTGGTTCTGGTTTTCCATTGCAACTCGGTGTAACGCTCGGTTCTGGCGGGTAGTTCGTTCGATCTCCGGATCAAAGATTAACGATGATGATTTTTCATGAAAACCGAGTATGCATGCAATTTAGAAATCACCTGCATAACAGTTAAATAAAAAAAACCAACGCGTAATACTTAAGAAACTATAAAATAAAGGCAACGAAATAATGAAAAAAGAAAACCTTTTTGGGTTTTGTGGTTTTATGAAAAGAAAGTAAAAACTAATATAAGCGCACGTATTCCCTGGCAACAACGTCATTTTGATAACGAGCTGTCATGATCCGCTCAAATACCTAAATAACTTATAGCTAGGGTAAGTAGGGTATCAAACCAAGAGAAATTGTGGTTAATGCTAGTTCTAATGATTACGTTTAATTAACAGAAAATGTAACTAAAATTAAAGTAAAATTTGCTTTTGAATTGGGCATTGAGTTATGACTGAAACTTAATTAAAACGAAGGCAACTACTCTGGGACCCTGATTCTTCACTAATTACCAATCCAATTCAGATTAACCTGGCTAAGAAGTTACATAGACATAACCCTGTTTTTAAGGTGTCCAATCCAACCTAAGACAATCAAACACTCACACAAGCCAATAAATCCCTAGAGAAAGAAATATAAAATATGATGATTACTATGCTTATACAAGAGGCTTAGTTGATTAAATAGATCGAACATACATGTGATTCCTAAACCTAGAACGATTAAAGAATCATCCAACACCAGGAAAAATAAGAATCAAATTGGAATTAATTGAATCATTACCCCAAAGTATTCACAAAAGTATTTAGACAATACTCATAACGAGCAAATCATATACTATGTCACTATATAATTGTTCATCTTAACAATCAACCAAAGTATCTGATCAGATCACACTAAATAAGATTAAACAACGTCATCTTAAGAAAATAGAAAAAATACAAATCTAAATGGTGTTTCCTCTTCTTGAAATCGTGTCAGAGCAGCCTAAGGTTACGGGGCTGTTTGCTAGCCTCTTAATGACCATTAAAAGGCATTAAGAGGCTACCAAACAGCCCGTACGATCAGCTTGCTTCAGTCTCTAGAAAATAACCCTTAAAAAATGTTGAACTCCATTTATGTTGCTGCCTTCACGTTATTTATCACCTATTGGGCCCACAAAGCCTAAATACAATGTTTGTGACATCCGAGAATTCCAAGGTTAACTTCCGTTAGACAAACTCCGTTAGTTACGTTATAAGTGTTAACTTAGTAACTAATGCCTAACTAGGCCGAATACGTCCACGTCCTTTGGTTGATCACCGAACCCGCCCATATGTGTTATGTGTTCATTTATTGATGTCATTATGTGCAATGTGATTTGAACGCATGATTTAATATTAGGAATAGCATGACAATTTGTGAATCGTGTTTATCTTGCTTAGAATGTGAAATTGACCACTTTTGGGTAACCAGCGAAACTACCGGGCGAAACTATAATGTCGCCCGGCAGCTTGTTGGCTCACTTGTGATCAGAGCCAGTTTCGCCTGGCCAGCGAAACTGCCAGCGAAACTAGGCCCTGATATATAATAACATAAAGCCCTAGTTGCCTCATTTTGTTGCACCATTCTCTCAAAAAACACACACACACCTCTGGAAATCTGGTCAGTCGAGAAACACAACCAAACATCAAGATCTCAGCCTCAAGACAACATCCATTCGATTCCTTGATCGAATCGTGAGTCCCAAAACCTTTCTTTTATGCCTTTTCTTTG
Source organism: Deinandra increscens subsp. villosa (assembly GCA_039602395.1). Lineage (NCBI taxonomy): Eukaryota > Viridiplantae > Streptophyta > Magnoliopsida > Asterales > Asteraceae > Deinandra > Deinandra increscens. The sequence goes on along the minus strand of JBCNJP010009748.1, from coordinate 3,570 downwards.
AGTTTTTCGTAAAAAGCATGTTTAAACCTTCATGAAACTGCTTGATCTGCTAGTATGTTGCTTAGGGATGCTAGATCTGTTATAAAGTTCACAACTTTGCGTATGAAATCCATCCATGATAAAGATTTATGCTATTATAGCCATTTTAGGGTTTTATAGGTATTTTGGGTGATCGGATGACAAAATGCATGTTTAAGGTGTTAAAGCTTGTTGATTTATGTTGGTAAATGCCTATGTATGCTAAACAATGAATTGCATGTGAGAATGGAAGCTGTTAGGTCAATTTTTAGGCTGATCCGTATGTTTTTCGCGACCAGCGAAACTGTGGTGTTCTCTGGGCGAAACTGTCCAGCGAAACTATGTATATCTCCTTCCAGCGACACTATGCAGCGAAACTGTAGTGTCGCTGGGTAAACCGACCAGACCAGCTCGAGCGAATCTACCGAGCGAAATTCCCTGAACGAAAGTTCAAACCAGTTTCGGGCGAAACTAGGCTAGCGAAACTGTGCCAACAGTTTCGAGCGAAACTAGTCTAGCGAAACTGTGTCATCGGGCATTGCCTAGCGAAAGTGCTGCCCGTGTACATAGCGAAACTGCCTAGCGAAACTAGGCTAGCGAAACTGTGACCAGAATCTAAACTTATACAATTTGCTTGAATGTTATGCCATGACTTACATGATTATGCCATGATGATACATGCTTTGATTCCTGATATGTATGAACCCTTGTTTATGATCAACCATTGGTGTCGTGTGTTTGTATGTCGAGTCATAGTTCCAACGTGCTATGTTATGGGCCATAGTGACGTTAAGTAAAGATTAGACACGAAACTAATACTTAAGACCTAAACGTGTTCATAGGTCTTTGATAAGCAATACTTGGATATTATAGCAAGTGTAGCGGTGCAACCAAAGGTGAGTGTCACTAACTCGATTACCGTGAACCCGTTTGGGTCACACCAAATACCTAAAAGTAAAACAATGCTGACAACTCGAGAGTGCTAGGCACCTCCCTGATAAATTTGAAAACCTGGAGTGCTCGGCACCCACTTGAAAGAACTTGAAGTGCTTTATGGGAAGCACTTGCGAATTACCAAAACAACGATTTCTAAAACGAAACCAAAAACACTTTTGAGATTCATGAGAATCCAGTAAACCGTTTTAATATGGCTAGTGTAGGTTAAAGTCTAAACCACATGATATCACATGATTTCTAAGGATGCCTTGAAAACTTAAAAGTCCTCAACTAAATTGTACCATTAATTGTAAAGCGAGGGGATGTTGGGTAGATCTACTGGGGTTTGACAAACTCCGCCCCGTGGCACGGGGAGTGCACGGAGGTACAATATCAGCCTATTTGACCGTGATCCCGAGAGGACACGGGGGAGGCAAAATCCGCGATGACGTAGGTCCGCAGTACTAGATGGCTCGGCCACTACAATAAATTATAGTCAGCTTTGGTGCAAACTTCCTTAGTGCATGGAACAACGGATTAGCTACCCGCGATATCGGTTGAGCACTTTAACTATACAAAACTAGTACATACCCGATGACGTAGGTCACGGACAATTCCTCTATAAACTAAGACATAACATTTTGCATTGTTTTTCCACAAACGAATACTATGTAAGTATACCTTGATACAAATTATGATTATGAGACCGGGCCAATGCATGACAAGCCCACTGTGAACTCACCAACCGTTAGGTTGACACTTGCGTGGTTTAAACTTTTGCAGATCGCTAAGGAGTATCCGCTGGAGGTTGGCATGGCACGAGAAGATATTTATTTCTGTTTAAACTAAACTTGGGAATTTTAAAACAATGTTTATGTAAAGCACGTGGTTAGTGCTAAGACAATATTTATTCCGCTGCGTTGTATTTAAGACTCTACTTTATAACTGACTTTTGAACTATCTCTGATTCATTTAGTATTTGTAACTAATGGTTGTGGATCCTGGTCTAGCCGCACCCCTTAACGGTATAAACTCCGTTAGTGGTTATTTGGGGGTGTGACAATGTTTATTTTCCTTGCATTTTCTTTTTGAGCAGCATATTTGAATCACTGACAAAGACATTATATCTTCCACCCGATCATCTCCAATCTTCATAAGGAAGAAATTCACCATAGATGAGAAAACCCCATGACCTAACTTGTAACCCCCATTTATTTATTTTTTGTTCGTAAAAAGGAGAGATGGTTGGCATCTCCCCTGACAGGGACGGGAACAACTTTTGAGCATACCTGTTACTACACACCCGGTTAAGGCTTTCCACTTCGGTGGATCTACTTCCCTACATTTGTTCACGAGAATACATCAAACCACATGTATTTTATTTTTTTCTTCTTTTTTTTACTTTCTAAATCTATTTTAGAAATATTACATTTAATGATTCACAAAAATGGTTAGAGCTAACTCATTTATCGCTATAACCCGTGCTCAACTTAATGGTAATAAATTAAGCTCATTTCCATCGTAAAATACTAATTATAAAAACCGAGTTAAACAAATATATTTTATACTCTCATCGATGCATTTAGTATATAATTTATTTATATATATAACAATTTAAATTGCATTTCTCTGTCTCGCATTACTGTATATCGTTTAAGCCATTCATTTACTGCCACATGTCTTTCTTATGACATGTGGCAGTCTTTCTTATGACATGTGGCATTTTGTTGTTTAATTTTTTTTCTTTCTATGTTTCTTATCATTATATATATATATATATATATATATATATATATATATATATATTTTGTGTTCTAAGACTAAACATCTTTGTTGTTTTGGTTCAAAAAATGGTCTTCTAGGGCGATTTAGTAGACGCGGGTTCGAATTTTCTTTCCTTTTTTTGGCTTTCTTTTTACACGTGGTATTTTTATACATCATAATAGGTCATGTATTTTCAATTGGTTTCTTTCATTACTTCGTATTTTCTCTGTCTTGCATCCTCTTCTTCGTTTCACGCTGTCTTCGTCGGCGACAATCTGCAATTGCTTTCCGTTTCTTTAATCATCTTTCTTTTTCTTCTTCTATGAGAATTGTTTCTGATGTAGTTCCTTCCACATCGCAGCTCTGATTCCTTAATTTCTTATCTTGATGTCCCTTTGTCTTGGTGGTATGCTTTATTCTCTATGCATGTTCTATTTTCTTTCAAATTTATGTCTTTTTAATATGTTTTTACCTATTTGTTGATGAAATTTCATGTCATTAGTTGTTGGTGGTTACTATTGTGCTTCTGATTTGTTTCTTCACTATGACAGTAGACTATTTTAGGTTTTCTTTGTATTTCTTACCATTTTTAGTTCTTGGTAGTTACTGTTGCGGTTCTAATTTCTTTCTTTGCTATCACAGTCGATGATTTTAGGTTTTATATTTGCAGGTTTTAAACATTACCTATTTAAGTATTGAGATTGGGAACTATACATTTATCATAGTGTAAGGAATATTGTGCTTGGAAGATTTCCGGCTGAATGCCAATTTTGTTATGTTCCGGCTGAAGTTGAAGTTGAAGCGGAATTCTCACTTCAAGCGGAACTGGCAGTTCAAGCGGAAAGAAGCACT
>JBCNJP010009745.1:0-27107 GCA_039602395.1 Deinandra increscens subsp. villosa | reverse complement strand
CTTGAAAACGCTGGAGCGTGTGGATCGGTTTAGTTCGACATCAATAACGTGATAAACAACGAGAACAATCAATGTAAATAAAACGACTCAATCTCATTAACCAATTGAACGATTACAAGAGATTCAGAGTACAAAACACTAGTTCTCACACACACAAGCTCTCATGAACAACTAGTAAATTACAAGACAAACGACCTATTTATAGACTCCTAAAACCTGACCTCCGAACCTGAAGATCGGCCAGGGATCGGAGCCGCCGAACCTTGGGTTCGGCCAAGGTTCGGCCAGTACAAAAACTAGGTCAAAACTTGTCTTCAACACTCTAATCGATCCAGCCCGTTGCCACATATAATGTACCAACAGTTTGTATCAGTTTCGTCGTCTGCTGATAATGAGAAATCGGCTACATTAAGTGACAAGATTCAGTCTCAACCTAGATTTGATGAGAAATTTTTTTATGAACAAAAGAAAATTTCTGATGTCAAAGCTGAATTCACAAGATTAGCAAAGAATGGACATTCTATATCGGAGGTGAAAGGATCTGGGAAGAGTGGTGGTCTGGGTTTTCAAGAGAAGAAGGTTATCGATGTGGCGATTCCAGCATCTGAAGCGCAAAATTTGAAGAAACTTAAAATGAAACAAGTGACGAAGGATGTCTTTAAAGCAGACAAAGTTCAATCCGAGCGGTTTTACAAACTCAAAGGTTCTGATCAGCTTTTCTCAGACAAAGAATTTCCTCTTCATTGCGTGGATGCTCGGAAAATTTCTGAAGTATTTGTGAAAGCTGATACTTCTTCTGAAAGCTCTCAATCTCGTAGCCTAACTTCTAAATGGGTGCATGATCATCGTCATCAGGTATATGATTCTCATTCTGATCATGTTAGAGATATTCATGTGTGTAATTCTATGCAGGAACATCAAAAGTGGGACAAATCGACACGTTTATGTTATGTTTGTCGTCAAAGAGGGGACATGGCAAAAGATTGTCCACTTCCTGCTGAATCAAATTCAAGGTTTCACAAGAAACCAGTTTTTGGTAAATCTGCCAACAAAAAGTTCTTTGATGAAAAAGGCAGAGTTTTTGATGAATTTGAACCTACATTCTTTCAAAAACAAAAACGTTTTGTTCAAAAGTTTTCAAAGGATCAAAATGTAGGTTCATCATCACAGTCACCTGTGACTGTTTCATCGAAAACTGAATTACCAAAACAACAGGAATGGAAACCTAAGGTGGTTTCAAAGCAAAATCAGGACACTGGTCGACCAGAAGCGATTCGCTTCGGGTCATTTGTGAACTAATCAGGTTGTCCAGTGTGCAGGTACTTCTAGAAGACCTATCGACGATTGAAAAGTTGTTGATGGAGGAGTATTCTGCTTAATTTAAATTTAATGACAAATTTTTCTCATATGCAAATTTTCTGAATTCTAAAATTTGAAACATATCCGTGTTGATTGATCAATTTTCTTTGCTTACGTTTTTTTCTCAAAAAGCCAAAATAGAGTCTTATTTTTGTGTAAAATGAAAATCCAAAAATAGAGTTTTCATTTTAAGGGGGAGAATTGTAAGTAAGGGGGAGTAATTGAGAAAATGCATGGTATGGGGAGTAGGTGAATGCATGCACAATATAAAAATTGTGAGAAATTGATCATTGGGAAATGATGGTACATTGGCATACGTATCTGACTCATGGATAAAGTAGATGAAAGGGCCATAAGATCATTGTTTGATGTGCTTGGTAGGCTCGACAAATCAGAAAGTATTCAGATGTGATATACACTTAATACTAATGCTTGACCAAGTGGACAACATCTTGAAGTGTATTTCATGACACAAAAAGAAAAAAAATAAGTGTGAAATTCAAAATGAGAAGTCACTGTGTATACATGTGTTCATTTTGCAAAGATTTAATCTTGTTTGATTTTCTTTATTTTGTCAAACGATCGGACTTTCTCTGCGTATCGAAAGATCGACCTGATCGTTGTTCGTTTGACGTTCTGCTTTATTTTCTTTGGTGGTTCGTATAACTCATCGGACTTTCTCTGCGTGTACGGAAGTACCGACCTGATTGTTGTTGAGTTATACAATTTCAACTTGTTTTATTTTCTTATTTTGTTAAATCCGAGGCCTTATCTGCGTATCGAAAGATCGACCTTAAGGTAGACGATTTAACGTTCTTATTTCTTTTTACATGGAACACAGTTGACTATATCATGAAAATATTATGCATTGTGAAAATTCACAAGTGCTGTCACACAAAAAGGAAAAAGAAGACAAACAGACTTTGTCTGAATATGTCTGATAGTGTGGGGTACACTGGTCAAAGCAAATCTAATCAATACCTTAACATATCCAGATGTTATAAGTATGATTCTGTCTGAGCTTAAGATGGACAAACTATACCAGCAATCGACATGACTTGTGCGCTTCAATTAATTGAAATTGAAGTGTAGTTCAGTGCGTCATGATCAATATGATCCCATAATAGTGATCTTTCTCATACCAAAAATAGTGTCTGATTCTGTATTGCAATTTCATTTCATATTAAGAAAAGTACAAAAAGATTTTCGGTGTGTTTTAGCATAAATTTTGAAAACTCAAAAAGATTTTAGGTGTGTTTTGATATAAACTTTCAAAAAGCCAAAAAGATTTTGTTTCTGCTTTATTTTCGATCTGATCAACACGTGATATAAAATTAATTTTCAAAATCATATCTTGGAGTCTCGAAGAGACGTTTTGCGCTAAGATTATTTAAGTTCTGATGCAGGATGCTGTCGTGCAAGCTATCACAACTTCAAGTCTTCTGAAGCTGTTGATAAAGACCAGAGATATACTAGATATCATCAAGTATTCAAGATCAAGCTACGATTGAGTTGAGGAGGAGTTTGTTCGAAGATTCATTTCATTGGATAAACGGATTTTTTACTTGAGGGGGAGCTTGATTGAAGATACATATTTGATGATGTTGAGAAGAAAAGAGAAGAGATACTGCACACGACGAGGGGGAGTTTGTTGATACATGAATCGTGCGTCGTGTGAAGTATCGAGCGAAGACCAAGTTCAAGCCACTATAGGGTTGGCCGAACCTGGTCCGAACCTGAAGTTCGGACCGGCCGAACCTGGGGTTCGGAGGACGTTCGGCCAGTCGGGTATATATAGTAGTTTGGTCTTTGTGTTTAGTAGTTCTGAGCGTGTGAGCGAATCTTAAGTGTGTGTTTCTGAGTGTGTAATCTCTGTGTCAATTCTTTGTGTTTACACTGGTTGTAATTGTTCGTTTTGATCAATAAAACAATCGGTTAATTACGTTTCGATGTCCGGATAGCTAGATTGAGTAGACGATCCGATGCTCACGCATTTTCAACCAGCAATGCCACAATTAAAGCAAGTCTGCTTCTTTAGATAGAAGTCAGACGTGTACCAATTTGTCTTCGGTGGCTGATATGGAGCTGGTTTGCCTTGTGTATGCTTCTTTGGTTTGACTGCAGCTTCAGATTTGACTTTCTGCTGGTTTGTCGAAGCTTGTGTCGAACCTGTCTTTACAGTCTTTGTGCTTCCTTGATTCGTTAACGTTGAAGCACCATTCTTGCAATTACAACAGCAACTGCATGATCCAACTGAAGAAATGGGAGACACAGCTACTCCCTTCAGTTTTTCATTCTTCACTCCAGCTGTTGGTTTCATGCTTGGATGCTTGATGGTGATCTTTGGCCTCTCAACTTTAGGTTCGCTTATCACTCCATCGGTTATACCCTTGAACTTGAAGGAGAAGGACGGTAATTCATATCCTACATCTGGTTCTTGGTCAAACATTGATCCAGATGTCATAAAGATCTTCCCCTCAGGCCGTGTCGTCAAGATCACCTTTTCCCTTTTGACTTTGTCAATTACCTTGAAGTATGGGGTTTCAATTTCAGGGTATGGTTTCAACTCTATCCCAGCCTCATCAGACTTAGAGTTGTGATATATGTTATACTCCTGGCACTCAGCATCATCTCTTGATACGTCCTCTATTCTCCCTTCACCATATGTCATGTTTGCCTCGTTGTCTATTTCCTCTTGAGTCAATGGTGTAGTTCCAACCAAGACACTATCAATAGGAGGAGCAGCTTCTTTATAATCAGACTTGGTTCGTTCAACTTGATCCTCACTAAGAAGTATTCCTACAATGTCTCTGGGAATTGGTGGAGGAATGATGCTGTTTGCAGACAGAGACTTATCATACTTTTCTAACCCACACCCAGTTTTGTCTTTCCCAACTTGACCAGTCACAACAGCATGTGACAATTCCTTTCCAGCATCGAGCATTCTTTTGTTTCTTTCCTGATTGCAATCATACTTGACCTGCAGCTCATCAAATTTTTGTTGCAGTTCAGTTAATTTTTGTGTAAGCTCAGATATCTCAATCCTAGCCCGATCATATAAGATAGTCTTCTCCGTTGCTAGCTTCTGATATTTCTCAATGTCTCGTTTCTGAGCTTTTACCTTCTCCTCATTCTTTTTCCATCTACCCTTAAAATAACTCCTCTCGCATTTTGTCTCAAATAATTCTATCTGATAATTTTTACAAATTTGCCTAAGTACAGGAATTATACGAGCACAAGTGGGATTGGAACATATCTCAGTTTTGTCAACTTCATCTGTGAAATCATCTTTGTCCTCAACTATATTCTTTTCTTCAACCACTGAATTCATTATGCAGCTTCTGAAAATTTTGAAAAATCAGCAAAATCGGCAAAATCACTATTCAAAGAATAGTGTCAGAAACTTAAAACTGAAAAACGGAGGCCTTCGGAGTGGAATTTGGGGGTCCAAACGAGCTCCCCTGGACATTAGTCTGGGGTAATTCTGGGGCTCAGTGTCACGAACGTCGTGTTCAAATTTGAGCTTCTAACTCCAAACGAGTCAAAAGTTACGTCCGCTTCCGTGAAAGTGTGAAAAAATGACTTTTTGCCGCAAATCCTGTTTCCGATCGTAAACCATGTTTCCGATCGTAAACACCTCCGGGTCGTAAACAACGATCGTAAACTACGATTCCGATCCAGCCAGTCGTAAACACCTGATTCCGATCGAGCACAGTTGTAAACTCCGGTTCCGATCGAGAAAAATCGTAATCTCCTGATTCCGGCTGAAAAATGTCGTAAACACACGTTTCCGAGCAGAAAAAGTCGTAAACTCAATTCACCGGATCGTAAACACGATAAAGCCTCGATCTTGAACTCGTAAACCCAAAACTGATAAAGATCTTCAAAACAAGCAGTCGTAAACACCCAAATCAGCCCAGATACCGATCGTAAACGTGAAGAACAGCAGCAGAACCAATCGGAAACACCTCCAACAGCTTCAAATCTTCAAAAACCAAAATTTTTCCAGAAAAATAGCTTGAATCCAATATCGTGAGAACCTCGAAACACTCGTTTCTTGGCGCTGATACCAATTGTAGGTCTAATCAACAACTACTCACAATATTTTAATCACAAACGAGTGCGGAATCCTCGTTTATGATTGATTCAAGATAGAGAGGAGAAGAAAAACGAAGAATATGATGATTAAGCAATAAAACACTTCAACTTTGCACACAAGTAAACTTGTCGAGTACAAAACACAAATCGTAAACCTTCTTCGCCCTCTAGAAATCGTAAACTCCAAGCTCTCTAAATGAGGAGGTCAAGTAGTCTATATATAGACCCCCATTGGGTTTACTATTGGGCCCCTTTTGGATCATAAACCCAAAAGTAAACCCAAGCTCAATCATAAACTAGCCTACTAATCTAGTTAAACCCTCTAAGCCCAGCCCAACTTATTAAATATTACAAGCCTCATAATCTAGCCTCTACAGTTCTCTTGTATAGAATTGATAAGCTTCTGAGTCATATCTTCTCTGTGTACTTTGTGGCCATCTCTGTGGTTAATACAAGTCATTTGTATTTACTCTTTGTGTTTTACTCGTTTACATTGATTTCATTACGACTAAGTAGAAGATCCACACGATCAAGCAATTTCAAGTGGTATCAGAGCATTTGGTTTGTTCTACTAGTCGGAAATCAGTGTTTCTCGAAGTTTTGAGTTCAAATTCATGATTTTGCGAAAAAGTCAATCATTTTTGAGTTCGTTTGATTGTTTTGAGTGTGCCTTTCATCAAAAATTCATTCCTGAGTTGTTTCTATCAAGTTTGCTTGAATTCCAGTCGAGAATTCCAGTCGAAAATTCCAGTCAAAAACATTGAAAATCGAGAAAATGATGTCGAGAGAAATCTGTCTCGTCTGAGGTTCGGACAAGTTCGGCATAACTGCTCCGAACTCGAGGTTCGGACGGAGCTCGGTCATTATCTAGGTTCGGTGGTCATTCGGAGCAAGTTCGGACTTACTTTTGTTTTGTTCTTCCGAAGGTCAGGTTCGGTGTACGTTTGGTGTACCTTAAGTTCGGATGAATTTCGGAGATAGTTCGGAGGAGGTTCGGATTGAACAGTAACCAGCTTTTTGAAAATGTCCGATTTTCAAGCGTTCGCGGCTATTCAAAATTCGGTTCAGGCAACGATGCAAACGATGATTAACTATGATAATGAAATTGGAACAAGTCAGAATGGTCCCAAATTACTCAAATTCGAAGATTATCATTGTTGGGTGACACGATTTGAAGCGTTTGTTTCCGCAAATGATATCGATATGTGGTTATCATATTCTGAACCATATATATATCCTAAAGGTGAGAATGGGGAACCAATTCTTCAAAGGAAGATTTCTGGTGAACAAAAGAAAGCATATCAAGTTGAGAAAAAGGCTTATGGCACTATAACAATGGCATTGCCTACTGATTTACTACATCAATTTTCAAGCAACTATACCGCAAAGAGTTTGTGGGATGCTCTAGAAAAGAGATGTGAAGGCAATGACCAATACAAGAAAAGTCGACAAAAGGTGTTGAAGAAGGAATTTGATAGCTTCAAGCATTATCAAAATGAATCGATTCCAAATCTGATTGCAAGATTTGCTCATTTAATGAGTGAAATGAAGTTGGTGAATCTTACAAAAGATGAAGCTGAAAGAAAAGAAAAGATTATGGAAGCTTTACCTGAAAAATGAGAAAATTATGTGATGATGGTAACTAATGATAAGGATTATCCAAAGTTGTCTTTTAACGATCTAATCCAAAGAATCCAAGCAAGGGATATGGAGTTAAAAGTAAACAAGTCACTTCCTGAGCAAATTCAGAATCCTGCGGTGTATTATGGCAACAATGATTCAACTTTAAATGCTGGGAAATCTAATATTCTTAGTTTTGCACCTCCTACAGCATTTCTGGCAGGTAAATTTGAAACTCCTAGTTATTCTTCTGCTGGTTGTACTGTTTCAATTCCGAGTTCTTCGACTCAAAGTGCATTGTCTGTTCAAACTTTTGATGATTATAATGCGTTGATGTCTGCGTTGGTATCTTCATATTTTGGAGTTATTACTAGTGCTGTAAGTAATTCTGAATTAGCAAATGAAGATTACGATCAGATTGATTATGATCATTTAGAGGAAATGGATCTAAATTGGCAGTATGCTATGTTGGTTCGAAGAACAAAGAAGTTTTTCAATAGAACTGGTAAGAAGAGACTGAATCAGGAGGGAAAGATTGGTTTGGACAAGTCTAAGGTGAAATGTTATAAGTGTTCCGTTTATGGTCACTTTGCTCGAGAATGTCCAAGGTCTGTCGAAAGTAAATTGAAAACTGGTCAACATGCACATTTAGTTTTACATCCATCAGATGAAGCTGAAAAGGTTGAGAAGAAATCGGTTACTTTTTCTCATGATTGGACTAATACATTAATCCATTCAAATGAATTTGCATGGAATGCAGATTCAGAAATTACAAAGAATCATGCTCCAATTACTGTTGCATTGACGACTCGTCATGTTGATGATGATGATAGTTTTCTAACTGATTCTGATTCAAGTGTATGTTTGGTTCAAGAAGAATTATCTAAAATTTCTGAGAATTCAAAAGTTGAAGAATTTAAATGTTATAAATGTGAGAAGTTGCTCAAGGAAATTGCAAGTTTTGAACAACGTAGCCAAATTTCAACTGAAGAAATTGTGGTGTTAAAGAAAGAGTTGGAGGATTTTCAAAAGAAATATTATGAATTGGTTCATATTCATGAAGATGTTTTGAAAGAAAAGGCAAAGTTGGCTGAAGAATGTGAAAAAAGCAAAAGCTGAAGCTTTAGATGCAGCTCAAGATTTTGAAAATCTGTTTGAGAAGAGTTATCCAGTTCAGCAAAAATATTAAGAGGCTACTGCTCTTATTGCAAAAACTGTTGTTACCGTTGAGAAGCTTCAAAATAAGATCTCTATGCTTCAAGATGAGAATCTTCTTTACAGAGACAAGAATGAAGTGTTAACTAAAGATGTTGAGATCTACAAGCAAAAGAGAGAAAATGTGCTTGAAGAATTATATGCTGAATGTGAGATCCGGAAGCTACAAACTTATGAATATGATGATCTCAATGCAAAGTTCATCAAGTCACAAAAGGAGGTGTTTGAAGCTCAAAAACAGATCAATGATTTGATATTGGAAATTTTAGAGTTAAAAAGGCAAGTGAAGTATTGCAATTTGTCTCCGACATTGCTAAACTTCTTATACAAGCAGGATCAGAGTTCGGAGAGTTCTAAGAAGGATGATATTCACTTGGTTCCTCAACCAGTGGATTTGATTGAAGTTACTTCTGCTCAAATTAATTCAAAAGCTGAATTGAATGATTATTCAAAGTTTGCTACTCCACCCAAGAAGAACAAATCTAAATCTAAGAAGAAGGAAAAATCTTTGGGTGAAGCTCCAAAATTTGTTTCAAAATCTTTTTTGTTTGAGAATGAAAAAGTTTTTGATAAGGTTGCTTCAAGTTCTTCATCTGCAACTGAAGAAGAAAAAGAGTTGATTGAGAAGAACAAGCTGAAAGATATCAAAGATAAATTCACTAGTGACGCTAAGTCAAGAGTTGCTTCAGGTTCTTCGTCCAATTCTTCAAAGACTCAAGGATTCAAACATAAAGGTTTGGGTTACGAAGTGAAGGAAGCACCGTTTTAAGCTAAGAGATCAGTGAAGGTTGAGAAGGCTTCGAAGGCAAAAGTTGCAAAGAAATCACCATCTCAGAAGGAATTTTCTTATTATTCTGGAAGATCTTCATCTTCAAGGAGTCCATCTCCTAGGTATGATTCTTCTGATGGTTTCTTTGATAACTTTCATTCTGAACATTCATCTAATTCTCAAAAATCAAAACAATTTCAAACAATTTTAGAGAAAGACTTTGTTATGTATGTCGTCAACCGGGACATCTAGCTGCTGATTGTCCGATGACTGCATATATCCACAAAACTGCCAAATATGTGGATAACAAAGGTCAAATTTTTGATGAACCGTGGTCCCCAAATGCCAAATCGACTCGTAAATCGTCTTGGTCTAAACCACGTACGTCAGTTGAATCTGATTCCGGTTTTGATCAAAATTTACCGTCTCTAAAAATCTGGAAACCAAAGATTGTTTCCAAGGCCAACAAAGACTTTGTTGAAGACACCGGGCGACCCGACGCTGTTGAATCGGGTCGATCCAAAAGCGACTAATGTTTTATTTGGTGGAAGACCTTTCGGTGATTGCATAATTGCTGATTGTGAAATATCTATTCTAATTAACTTGCATTTCAAAATCAAAATTTTGTTTTCAAAAAGGCTAAAATTACAAGAATTCGTGTTGATTGATTAATTTTTCTTGTTTTTCACTTCGTCCCATTCTGAGGGGGAGTTTGTTTTCCGCAACAATACAAAAATAGTGTGTTGTTTTTCAAATAATAAAAATGAAAATCTATAAATAGAGTTGTCATTTTTAGGGGGAAAAATTTGAAAAAGACAAAAAATTGAAAAATGCAAAAAGCCAAAAACATTGAAAAATGAGGAATTGTATCCGACATGATTGGGAAATGATGCTACATTGGTTGACAGTGTCTGACTCATGGATAAAGTAGATGAAAAAGCCATAAGACCATTTGATCGATGTGTAAGGTAGGCTCGGCAAATCAGAAAGTATACAAATGTAATATACACTAAATATGATGCTTGACCTAGTGGACAACATCTTCATACATATCTCATGATATATCAAGATAAAGATATGTGAAAAGAAAAATAAGAAGTCACTGTGTATACATGTGTTCATTTTGCAAAGATTTCAACTTGTTTGATTTTCTTTATTTTGTCAAACGATCGGACTTTCTCTGCGTATCGAAAGATCGACCTGATCGTTGTTCGTTTGACGTCCTGCTTTATTTTCTTTGGTGTTTTGTATAACTCATCGGACTTTCTATGCGTGTACGGGAGTACCGACCTGATTGTTGTTGAGTTATACAATTTCAACTTGTTTTTTTTTTTATTTTGTTAAATCTGCGGCCTTATCTGCGTATCGAAAGATCGACTTTAAGGTAGACGATTTAACATTCTTATTTCTGTTTGCATGGAACACAGTTGACTATATCATGAATAAAATCATTATGTGATTAAAATAACAAATGAAATCACAAAATGTGATAAGCAAAAGCATATCTGAGTATGTTTGATAGTGTCGGGTACACTGGTCAATGCAAAATTAATCAATACCTTAACATATCCAGGTGTTATGAGTATGATTCTGCCAGAGTTTAACGTTGGACAAATTATATCTGCAATCGGCATGGCTTATGTGCTTAAATAATTGAAATTGAAGTGTAGTTCAACATGTTATGACCAATATGATCCCAAGTTGTGATCTTTCTCGCAAAAGACAAAAATAGTGTCTGATTCTGTATTGCATTTACATTTCTTATCAGAAGATACCCAAAAGATTTTAGGTGTGTTTTAATATAAAGTTTTTAAAAGCCAAAAAGATTTTGTTTCTTATTTATTTTCGATTGATCAACACGTAATACAAAATCATTTTCAAAAACAAAATATCTTGGAGTCTCAAAGAGACATTTTGCGCCAAGATTATTTATGTTGGCATGTTTCTAAGTGGGAAGAAAACATCACAGCTTCAAGTCTTCTGAAGATTGTTGATAAAGAGCGAACACACGATGCAATATCAAGTATTCAAGATTGAACTCATCGTCAAGATCGAGGAAGAGTTTGATTGAAGATACAAGATACAAGTTTGAATAGAGGAGATGATACTGCACATGCCGAGGGGGAGTATGTTGAAACATGGTCCTTGATCGTCATGTGAAGTATCGAATACAAGACGGAACATGCAATATAGCTGAGGTCCGAACTCCCAGCGAACCTGAAGTTCGGACTGGTCCGAACATGTGTCCGAACTCCAGGTTCCGCCAGTCATGATTTAGCTAGTATAAATATGTTGCTTGTATAGAATTGATAAGCTTCTAAGTCATATCTTCTCTGTGTACTTTGTGGTCATCTCTGTGGTTGATACAAGTCATTTGTATTTACTCTCTATGTTTTACTTGTTTACATTGATTTCATTACGACTAAGTAGAAGATCCACACGATCAAGCAATTTCACTTGGGCGGTTTTCAAGCCTTGGGCCATTATGGCCAATTAACCTCACTGATGACAGTATCTTGTACTTTACCGTCATGCGCTTCCGCACGAAAAACATCGACAACGAACAATAGGCATCGGCATGTCTGAAAAAGTTTTCACCACATCAACTGCAGGACGACGGACAAACTTCCAACACCTGGATACCTATTGTTTTCATTAATTCTTCCCCAGAAAGTTTTCATTGGCAACCCCTTCTTCATAACAAATGTTAACTGATCGAGCCATCGACTAAAAACCTTGAAAACCATGCGTAAGTAAGTAGTTTGACTTCCAATTAAGCGAAGACATGTTTGAATCAATCGTGTATGCGATAAGCTACCCGAGGATCACTAAGATTGACCCAAATACCCGATATTTTGATAACTTTCATTCTGAATATTCATCTAATTCTCAAAAATCAAAACAATTTTCAAACATTTTTTAGAGAAAGACTTTGTTATGTATGTCGTCAACCGGGACATCTAGCTGCTGATTGTCCGACGACTGCATATATCCACAAAACTGCCAAATATGTGGATAACAAAGGTCAAATTTTTGATTATGAACCGTGGTCCCCAAATGCCAAATTGACTCGTAAATCGTCTTGGTCTAAAGCACGTACGTCAGTTGAATCTGATTCCGGTTTTGATCAAAATTTACCGTCTCTAAAAATCTGGAAACCAAAGGTTGTTTCCAAGGCCAACAAAGACTTTGTGGAAGACACCGGGCGACACGACGCTGTTGAATCGGGTCGATCCCAAAGCGACTAATGTTTTATTTGGTGTCAAGCAGGTGTTTCAGGAAGACCTTTCGGTGATTGCATAATTGCTGATTGTGAAATATCTGTTCTAATTAACTTGCATTTCAAAATCAAATTTTTTTTCAAAAAGGCTAAAATTGCAAGTATTCGTGTTGATTGATTAATTTTTCTTGTTTTTCACTTCGTCTCATTCTGAGGGGGAGTTTGTTTTCTGCAACAATACAAAAATAGTGTGTTGTTTTTCAAATAATAAAACTGAAAATCTATAAATAGAGTTGTCATTTTTAGGGGGAGAAATTTGAAAAAGACAAAAAATTGAAAAATGCAAAAAGCCAAAAACATTGAAAAATGAGGAATTGTATCCGACATGATTGGGAAATGATGCTACATTGGTTGACAGTGTCTGACTCATGGATAAAGTAGATGATAAAGCCATAAGACCATTTGATCGATGTGTAAGGTAGGCTCGGAAAATCAGAAAGTATACAAATGTAATATACACTAAATATGATGCTTGACCTAGTGGACAACATCTTCATACATATCTCATGATATATCAAGATAAAGATATGTGAAAAGAAAAATAAGAAGTCACTGTGTATACATGTGTTCATTTTGCAAAGATTTCAACTTGTTTGATTTTCTTTATTTTGTCAAACGATCGGACTTTCTCTGCGTATCGAAAGATCGACCTGATCGTTGTTCGTTTGACGGTCTGCTTTATTTTCTTTGGTGTTTTGTATAACTCATCGGACTTTCTATGCGTGTACGGGAGTACCGACCTGATTGTTGTTGAGTTATACAATTTCAACTTGTTTTATTTTTTTATTTTGTTAAATCTGCGGCCTTCTGCATATCGAAAGGTCGACTTTAAGGTAGACGATTTAACGTTCTTATTTCTTTTTGCATGGAACACAGTTGACTATATTATGAATAAAATCATTATGTGATTAAAATCACATATGAAATCACAAAATGTGATAAGCAAAAGTATATCTGAGTATATTTGATAGTGTGAGGTACACTAGTCAATGCAAACTTAATCAATACCTTAACATATCCAGGTGTTATGAGTATGATTCTGCCAGAGTTTAACGTTGGACAAATTATATCTGCAATCGGCATGGCTTATGTGCTTAAATAATTGAAATTGAAGTGTAGTTCAACATGTTATGACCAATATGATCCCAAGTTGTGATCTTTCTCGCAAAAGACAAAAATAGTGTCTGATTCTGTATTGCATTTACATTTCTTATCAGAAGATACCCAAAAGATTTTAGGTGTGTTTTAATATAAAGTTTCTAAAAGCTAAAAAGATTTTGTTTCTTATTTATTTTCGATTGATCAACACGTAATACAAAATCATTTTCAAAAACAAAATATCTTGGAGTCTCAAAGAGACGTTTTGCGCCAAGATTATTTATGTTGGCAGGTTTCTAAGTGGGAAGAAAACATCACAGCTTCAAGTCTTCTGAAGATTGTTGATAAAGAGCGAACACACGATGCAATATCAAGTATTCAAGATTGAACTCATCGTCAAGATCGAGGAAGAGTTTGATTGAAGATACAAGATACAAGTTTGAATAGAGGAGATGATACTGCACATGCCGAGGGGGAGTATGTTGAAACATGGTCCTTAATCGTCATGTGAAGTATCGAATACAAGACGGAACATGCAATATAGCTGAGGTCCGAACTCCCAGCGAACCTGAAGTTCGGACAGGTCTGAACATGTGTCCGAACTCCAGGTTCCGCCAGTCATGATTTAGCTAGTATAAATATGTTCTCTTTTATAGAATTGATAAGCTTCTAAGCCATATCTTCTCGGTGTACTTTGTGGTCATCTCTGTGGTTAATACAATTCATTTGTATTTACTCTCTATGTTTTACTTGTTTACATTGATTTCATTACGACTAAGTAGAAGATCCACACGATCAAGCAATTTCACTTGGGTGGTTTTCAAGCCTTGGGCCATTATGGCCAATTAACCTCACTGATGACAGTATCTTGTACTTTACCGTCATGCGCTTCCGCACGACAAACATCGACAACGAACAATAGGCATCGATATGTCTGAAAAAGTTTTCACCACATCAACTGCAGGACGACGGACAAACAGCCAACACCTGGATACCTATTGTTTTCATTCATTCTTCCCCAGGAAGTTTTCATTGGCAACCCCTTCTTCATAACAAATGTTAATTGATCGAGCCATCGACTAAAAACCTTGAAAAACATGCGTAAGTAAGTAGTTTGACTTCCAATTAAGCGAAGACATGTTTGAATCAATCGTGTATGCGATAAGCTACCCGAGGATCACTAAGATTGACCCAAATACCCGATATTTTGATATCTTATATACAACGCGATCTTTTGATCCACAGTAGGCCTCGCGAAACCTTAGCTACAGTTCGTATTTACAATCATGAAGGGCCATATATTATTTTGAACTCGTCAGCGCTCGGGTTTCGGATATAAACTGATGCTCCTACATGATATTTACTCTACTAGACAGTACAACCGTTGACACATTCGTGTTGATATCGATTGACCCAAAACCTTTTCCCCAATTCGCATCATTCGTACTAGATGATTTTCTTTGGCGAACGTAGTTGCACCTATCCTACGATAGCTACCTCGCTCTTCATCCTGGATTTGTTATCCCCATACTTGATGTTATTCATGCTTCTGCAGTGAACCCTTCGATCATTGGAACATCACCCCTATTTTGAATCTCTACCGAAGTGTAATATGCACAAACATATATCCTATGTTGGTGAACCCCATCTTAAATTTAAACATGATAGACTACCTTACCTCTTGAACCCACGCCAGAAAATTTAAATCGTATTGATGTTCGCATTGCGCATGCCAAACTCTCGACAATCCTCACCATGGGTGAAAACCCCGCCGACTAAAACCTAAAAAAGATATATTGTCACCAAGATTCAAATTTTTCACACATTGCATTGTGATATCTAATCTTTTAACACAAATGTATTTGGGAAAAACTTAAGATGCCCTATTTTCATGAACATTGTTTAATGAGATTTTACTAATAGCTAGACATGGAAAGGTAACTGGTACACCCTTAAAGTTCTGGTGTTGTGGTGGGTTAGCTGCGGTCCACCCTATACATAATCACTAGGGGCATGGGAAGGTGGGACCAATATTGAATCACGGATTTACTTTAAAATCATGCATAAAATCTTTTATTTTGTGAACTTCGTCTAAGGGACTATGGCCGCAGTAAGGAAAATTTTTGTTACTCCCTTTATAATTTCGCATGTCCCTTATATATATTTTTCACTAGAAGGGACATACACAGTTTAATCAAATAAAACTTATTTTTCCAACTCTCTTAATTGAGAGGAACTATTAAGGGTCAAAAGTAGATTTCGACCCGGATGAACATCAACGTTTTAATAACTCAACATTTACATTATAAACGGCAAAACGCATGTTCATTTTGAACGCCTAAGTTACTTCTTCCAAGATTCCTATAGAAGTTTGTCGTCTTGGTTCACCGTGGAAACTAGTGAAATATTTCAGTTGGTCCTTCAGTTATTGCATTGACCTTCCGTTATTTATTGACATAACGTTCGTCTAAGTTTAAAACTAGTCATCGGCTTGGTGGAGCCGAGCGAATCTTTATGAGATTACTACGTTTACTCGCCATACTATGGGTACTATGATGCCTTGTAGCGTCATCTGTCTATACCCCTTTTGCGAACTGTATGAAACACTCGATCAGTAGCTAAAGTTCAAGGGTGCATACCCACCCTCCTGATATGTCAACATTTGAAACTTATGCAGCACTTCATGCCTCTACTGTGTCATTTGACACAACACTTTCTGTTATCTTTAGTTCACCCAGGTTACCGGTGAATGCAAATACCGCAGGTGATAACGAAATGCAAAAATGGAACCCCGACCATAGTATCAGATTTTATACCTGAAATATTACTCAGACGTATGGTCACTTCATCGCATTAAATATTTCGAGTTCGGACTCTCGTTTCGTCTTGATACTTGTTAAACCTAACTACGCGACACGAATCGACTCACTCATGGAAACGCTTATTATAGAAAATCGCCCTTTATACGCTCATACAAAATGTTCATTTGATGCTTTTAAACATATATCGTCCATCACTCCCCTTTTAGAATAGAGAACTTGGATTCTCTCATAACGATAAGGTCAGGGCCGAACCTTACAACTGTTAACACTAACTCAAATTTCGGGATGAAATTTCCTTTCAACTCGGGGATGATGTGACAACCGAAAATTTTCTTATTTCCATACTCCTTCATCCCATCCAACTAGTCAGCGCAACTCGAGCACTAGGCAATTTTCAGGACAAGAATTTTTTCAACTTGAGGATGCTGTGACAATTGACAATTTCCCAAGTTAACACCGTTAACTATTTCCATTAGTCTCGTTAACAACCCAGTTATACTTTTCGTGTCATGTTAGTGTCACGTGCGTTTACGTGACCGAACATGTCTTCGTTCACTAAGTGAATCGGTTGCATTATGTGAAATAAATAATTACAACATAAATAAGTTATATTAATTTATTATGTGCCACTATGTGTTATTTAAATGTTTATATAAGAATTTATATTTAATTACTAATTAATTTTAGTAATTTATTTCGTGACTTTATGTATTTCTTGAAAAATACATTTCGTGAGAAACCGGGTTTTGTACACGATTTAAGTTTCATGTGTGTACGCGGTTTCGAGACTTTTCCTGACTAAATATTTTATGTTAAATAAGTTATAAACACTTGGAAATATTACTAGTCTTGTATTTACCAAGTTTTGGGTTAAACCCCACTTTGCCTTGTGTGGTTTGTGCATGAAAGGGGAACTTGAGGGACCAAATGTGCAATTCCCCTAAACCCAAAAATCTGCCCTAAAGGCTCCCTCCCCATTTTCACGATCACTTCCTCTTCCTTTCTTACGGTCATACATACATACATACACACATTCTTGAGATTTCTTGAAATCAAGCATTAAATTAGCAAGATTTTAGGTGTTTAAGCTCATTCAAGCATCAAGAAGACTAGGGAAAAGCTCCATCTCTATCTCATCTTCTTCAATCTGCCATTTTCTTCTCAACTTGTAAGCCCTAGAAATCTCTAACTTGAAATTGGTGGAATGCAAGTGTTAATCTTGTGTTTATGTGCAATTTGGTGTGTGTATGTGCTCATGAATCATGTTTTATGTTAAGATAAGTTAAATGATGATTTGGGGCTGATTATGAGTTGATATTAGGGCTGTGTTTTTGAAGAAAAATTTGCTATGATGTGTTCTTATTGAGAACTAGTGTTGTTAAACATGAATTTTAAGTGTATGTGCCTATGTGTAAGCTTGATGTTCTGAATTTATTATGATCATAAAATGTGTGTTATGAAGGCTGTAATCTTAAGGTGAAATGTTGTTTATGGTATTACAAATCACTACCAAAATTTTGAAGATCAAAATGTAAACCAAAATCTTTGAAGCGTAATTTTTGTAAACACCCGTTTTTGGACAGCTTCTAGCAGAAATTTGGGTCGTTTTGTATAGGCCATAACTTGCTCAACTTTGATCGGATTCGAGTAATTCCTTTTTCGTAGTAAGCTTCTATGTCTTAGATTTAATTGGGCTACTCATATGCCTTCTAAGACCTCTGTTTGGTCACCTAAACTTGCTGCAAGTTAGGTATGCAGAGCTGTTAAAATTCAGCTATGAGTCGACTTTGCAATTTTGTTGGGCATGATTCACGTGTATTAATAAATGAATTTTTGGATGTAAATGATATTTTATATTAAAACTAATATCTGGAAGTTTTGGTAAACAAACTCCAAGTCTTGATCAAGTTATGAATTAATTAAGTTCAATTTTCACTACTTTGACTAACAGTATCAAAGCTGAAATTTTGCCAACTTTCGATGCGCATAACTTCCTCAATACTTAACCTTTTGAGCTGATTCTTTGTGCAATAAGTTCATAATATTATGAAGTTATGCCTGTAAAATTTGAGAGGCTAACTCTAAGAGTAGAGAAAACTAGTCATGCCACCAAATGTGTGTTTTGTGTTTGACTTTTTAAGCTTTGTAGGTATGAATATTTGACTTGATTGTGCATCTATGTTTTCCTACAAGTTTAGGACTTGTGTTTAAGTGTTATGAACAAAATGAATGCATGATAACATATTTGGTTATTGATAAGCAATTCGTCCTAGCGACAGCCTCTGATTTGGTTAGATCGTATTTACCAAAATAGGTCAATTCTAACCAACCTGTAAAGTCAAGTGCTGAGTACCAGTGCAACCTAAGGTGATTTTCACTACTTCATTTAGTTATATCTCGTTGAGGATGATAACACACAACTAGTTGCATCCGGTAAAGGATGGAAATGCAATGACAGAGGTATTTTGTATGTTTAAGTAGTTATCCGACATATATCACATGATTCACTAAATTGCTTTATGATTACAAAAAAGTTCTTACTTCTTGGACCGTTAATAATGAATAGTAATGTTGAGTAGTACTACTAGGGATTGACACCCCCGCTCAGCGGTGCACGTGATGCACCCTCCCGACTGGCGGTCGGACTGAGAACAATATTAGCCTAGAACTACCGTGATCGGGAAAGAAAAAGGGAAGGTGGTATGTGCTGAGGTGTACTTAAAATATGGCTATATATTTTCAAACCTATTTAGCAGTTTTAAGCTTTTTTAATTATATTACATGATTTACTTAATAGCCAGTATTTCACCACATTACACGGGCAAGTATACCCATCGTGGGTAGTATAGTAGCGGCACGTTGAATTGGGGTTGACCATAATACAATGGAAAGTGAGAGCTCTGGATACTCAGTCCGCTGTTATCATCTAGCCAGGTCTATGTTTTAGTTTTAAGAAAGAAATAAAAATAAACTAAAATTAAAGAAAGAAAGAAAATAAGATGGGGTTTTAGAGAATTATAAATCAAAGTTAATATTACTTGGGAGAACTTACCAATGGATCATGAGGACTTGACATGTACTTATATCCTCGCTTAAGATTGTTCACTGGCAGAAGACCAGCCACCTTTCGGAATCATAGGCTGATTCACCATCTAACTACTAATCGTCTACGAGGAGTACGAATGCCGAGGGAAGGTGTTGCCAGCGAACAAATAAAGTGGTTTAATTCCATTTAGTTACGGGGTCCCTCAAACCAGCCTACTTACCGTAATCGACACGCCGTCAAGGAACAGCAGGGGAACAACCATGCGTGCCGGATTATGTTATTATGAAAATGATCTTTTTAAGGGACTAAGGTCCGTTTCTTTCATGTGCCGCTCTCGCGCACACATGTCCGGCGTAACCAGAGCCAAGTTCACAAACACGTACCATCTCGGCTTCCGTGAAGTGATAAAATATTGCCAACCCCCATTCCCAACCAAATACTATCAGCCCGCAGTTGCGTGGTCAGCCGAGTTTGCCTAAATAGACATAAGGACCTCAAACATATCATGTAGCATGGGGCGCAAGTCACCTTTCGGATCATGCACCGTCCCCCGACCGGGTGTCACAAGTCCGGTCTTTGGGACTTCGACTCCCCAAATGGTCTGTGATACGTAGAGCACATTTGGTTCAGAAAATCAGTAACACACTTTCAATAAAAAAGAGTTTTCATAAAGTCATTAAACACACCTAAAGTGAGTGTATAAAGTTGTTAGCCATCCCACCAAGGGTTTGTTACTTCCCAAGTAAGTATAAGAATTTAGCCAGGCATTGCTTTAAAGATTTGCTTAAGAGAAAGAGAATATTTTCAAAGAAAAAAGCTTACTAATTCTTACTTAAGTTAGATTTCTTACAAACTTGATTACAAGACTCAAAAACAACCAAATGACTCAATACGTAAGGGGAGAAGAGAAGAATTGAGCGAGTTTCAAGTGAGGAGATCATGGCTTTTATAGGGAGACTTCGGACTTGGGCACGGCCCGTGCTAGGTTGGGCACGGGGCGTGTTATGTTAGACGAACCTGCAAGAATCTGCACCTCTGCGGCGACACGGACCGTGCTAAAGTGAGCATGGGGCGTGTTGTGTCAGCCGGTACGATCTGTGGTCAGAGGCACGAGGCGTGTTTGTCCAGGCACGGGGCGTGTTGTGTCAGACGGTGGGCACGGGGCGTGCTTGGCCAGGCATGGGGCGTACCGGTCTTCGCTAGTCTCGGAACTTTGCATTTTTCTTTTGTTTTTGAATGTAATCTGTTCCTTTTGTGACTTTTGCCTTTTTAAACCTGAAAAACTAAAAAGAAAACAAAATAGACTTGTTTTGGTGTTAGTAAATCAGATTTGTGCCGGTTTGTGAAGAATATTCGGTGTAGAAATATGTATAATTTGATGTTAATCAGAAGGCAAATCGCACAGGCTAAAACCTGTGACGCATAGTCAGCTTCGGTTGCAAACATTCAGGTGAACATAAGCATAGGTTGGCTACCTAACAATATAGATATTACTTGTAACTTCCGAATTGGTCTTTCATTATTCGTATACATTCTTGGTCTACACGGTAAAGTGTAGACTGCTTTTGTAAACTCACCAGCTTTTGCTGACACTTGATTGTTGAATGCTTTTCAGGACGCTAGGAGGATCTTGGTGGCACATGCGTAGGCAATACTCCTTTTTGAAAAATTCTTTTGGGAATTACACTACAAACACTTTCATTACATACTTTTGCAAAACAACCACTCTGTAGACTTTTAAATGCTTCCGCTGAATTACACTGTAAATTCTATTTTGTGAAATGCAATATAAGACTGTTTTACCTTTCATTATGGCTTGATTGTAACTAAAGACTTGGATCCTTATCACACCCACACGGCTATACTCCGTTAGTGGAAATTGAGGGTGTGACAAAAACAGAGGTCTTAAAGACAGATTTTGGGGGTCAGACCGGAGGGTACTGGCCGTTAGACGAGTAGATTTGTAGATCTCGTCGAGACGGTCATTTTGGCTGGTATTAGTTCTCGTAACTCTTAACAAAACTCAAGTTATGTCAGATTTAGTGAACACTACTATTCTGCCAGCTTACCAATTGTTGGTACCGGATTTCAAGATATATCGAGCAGCTCGCAAGCACTTCACTGTAAGGATCCTGAAATTTATTTTTGGGCTAACAATTATCTCCTCTTTGTTTATTTTTTGCAGATGGTCTCCGATATAATTCACATGTCCTAAAGACTCGGTCAACTAACAGAAAACGTGGACTAAATGGACAATTAACGGCTAGTAGGAAGACGTGGAGTTAGTTGCTAGTTTTTAGGGGATTAGTTGCAATGTAATCTTTATATATTGAGCCCTAGGTTTACACACAACACACGAGACTTACTCTCAAAACTCTCTGTAACACTTAGAATTCGAGCTCACTTCATCTGTACTTGAACACTTTCCGATTATATAAAAGTTTTAGGCATCAGGAACTTTAAGCCTGCTCCCGAGGTTTTTTGCTAGGATCCTTGAGGATACTCAGGGATTCCTGGATTTTTCCCTCGTTACATCATCGTGTCAACATCCAAGCTTGCATTTTCCTTACTAAATTCATCAAACATGCTACCTCACTTACAAAGTTTGATCAACTAATTGCTTAGGCAGTTTTTGACCAAAAAAATTTGGCGCCCACCGTGGGGCAAGTGGTGTTTGAATTCGGTTAAGAGCCTTGACCTCCTTCCTGTCGCTAATTTCTGAAAATATCGACTCAACCGAAGATTACTTCAAAATCTATTGCATCCACCAAACCGACTATTAGCACCGGTCTTCCTCCAATGTCAAAGAAAACTAACACCGATGCTAAAAGAATGGAGTACCCCACTTTTACTGGGTCTCAAGGTATGTCTACTGACCCTTGCTATTTCTAATAACGATCTGTATGTTTTGATCAGGCAGATGAAGACTCATGTGGATGAGCAAGCCAAAACCAACGAGCAAATGATGAAGGAGATCATGGAATTGAAGAAATCAAAGAAACCAATAGAGGAAACCAGCCCTTTGATGCCGAAATCATTCGGTTTTGACTCTCCGGAAATATCGGAGCAGCCAAAACAGAATGCAAATCCCTCTACTGCTCCAAAATCAGGTGTTACAACGGCTACTACTGCAGGATTCTCGGGCTCTCAGCATCAGAAGACTTCCAGGGTGATAGATCTGGAATACTCCGGATTCTACTCCGACCAGCCCCTAGATTCTTACTACAGAGGATATGGAAGTCAGCAGCCGCCGAGGTGCTCGAGCCAGCAACCAACCGGATTTTCCAGTCAGCAGGTGTCGAGAGTCTCAGCACAACAACCTATATCTCAACCTCAGCGGTTTATGATGTCAAACTTTCACGAGCCTTGGAGCTAGCAGTCAGGGGCACCTACTACTCAAGTGCTACGAGGATCTTTAACTCAACCATTCCCGGATTACCCGAGCCGCTTCCGAGCTGCTCAGGATCCCCAAGGATCCTTATTTTCTAACCCTTATGTCTCTGCATGCATATTCCCAGATCTATCTCAGGAGATGCATGAGGGAGATTTCATCCCCATGCAAGTGGAGGCCACGACTGGGCCAACTATCCTTAGAGATACTGGATATGGACC
Organism: Deinandra increscens subsp. villosa; assembly: GCA_039602395.1. NCBI lineage: Eukaryota > Viridiplantae > Streptophyta > Magnoliopsida > Asterales > Asteraceae > Deinandra > Deinandra increscens. The sequence continues at coordinate 4,188 of JBCNJP010009745.1, read as the reverse complement.
CCAGATCCATCCTCAGAATCCCCAGGCTGGTAACAACTTTGATAATTTTTACGCTAACCCTAACCAAGGAGCTCTGAAGGATGCTGGTATCAACCCAACTATAGCCAGGGAGCTTCAGAGGCTAAAAGACATGATCTCAAGTGTCCTGGTGTTATCCAGCCAATTCCTGAAGTGCCAGTAGGCAGTCAGCAGAATTTCTAGGTTGGCATGGCCCATTTGCGACGTAGTGATTCCAAAAAGATTCCAAACTCCCAACATGAAACTCTACGATGGGACCACAGATTCTGAGGAGACACGTGGCGCAATATAGGGAGTAGATGGAAATCAACCCCATCCCAGTAAACATCAGAGAAGCTTGCCTTTGCAAGGGTTTCGGCTCAACACTAACAGGACCAGCCTTAAAATGGCTGCTCAGTATCCCTCCTAATACCATTACTTCTTTTCCGCACCTAGTTAACCTGTTTAATAACCAGTTTTCTTGCAGCAGAAGCTTTGAGAAGCTCACAGGCGACTTATACAGAATAATTCAGAAATCTGATGAATCCCTTAGGAACTATGTGGCCAGATTTGGTCGAGAAGCTCTGGATATCCCCAACTTGGATATGGCAGCTACTGTAGAAGCTTTCAAAATGGGACTTAGAGGGGATTCCCGCTTTTATGATGACTTAGTTATGACTCCTTGCAGGAACCTTGATGACGTCAGAACAAGGGCATTGAGATTCATCAGGTTGGAAGATGATAAGAAAGTCCAGAAAAGAAGTGATGTGTCAAAACCTGAATCCTCAGGCAGAAAGACAGATTCTCCTGGAAAGCAACAACGACCCAAACCCTATTACAGGAATGATAATCCTAGAGTCAATGCAGTTGAGGATGAAGAGGACGAAGAAGATTTCCCCAAGGTATCTGATTATTGTTTTTCAGTTGATATAAGTGGTTTGTTATGTGCCTTGCAGGATCTAGGTGATAAAGCCAGGTGGCCAAGGAAGTCCGAGAAGCAGGGATCCTGGAAAGATAAGTCTAAGTGGTGTGCATACCATGAAGACTTTGGGCACTTAACAGACGATTGCATAGCTCTTCGAAAAGAAATCAGTTACCTGCTCAGCAAGGGGCATCTCAAAGAATTGTTTGGCAGAAAGAAAAGCAAAACTCAGGATGCTGCCGAGCTGCCTAAAAGAGCACAGTCACCACCAGCAAATGCCAAGGTGATCAACTTCATCTCGGGAGGATCTGATATATGTGGAGCTTCCTTCTCCTCAGCTAAAAGACACGCTAGAGAAGCCAAAATGGATCAAGGCAGCCGACCAAAGAAGAACGCGATGTTGACTGAAGACAAAGTCATTTCCTTTGACGAAACTGATAAGCTGGATATCCAGGATCCTCACCACGACAGTCTGGTAATTACATTATGTATTGCTAACCATCATGTTCGCAGGATCCTAATAGACAACGGCAGCTCGGTCAATATCATTCAGTTAGATGTGCTTAAAAAGATGAGCATTCCAGAAGAGGAGATTGTCCCAAGATCCTCGGTATTAGTTGGCTTCAGTGGAGAAACCAAGCATACAGTTGGAGACATCAGGCTTCCTGTGTACATTGAAGGGGTCAAATCCATGCAGAAATTCTGCGTAATTGATTCCCTTCCTTGTTTTAATGTTATCTTGGGGAGGCCATGGATCCATGATATGAAAGCAGTTCCGTCGACTTATCATTAGTGTGTGAAACTTCCCACGCCTTTGGGGGTGTAATAATATTAAGTGATCAACAAGAAGCCAAAGATTGCTACACTTCGGCTATGAAGAATACCATTAAGCCCATGCTAGCTGTTGAGGGTATATTTTCAGGATGCTCGCAGGAAGCTCAGATAGCTCAGGAATCCTGTTATCATCTGGGAATCCCGTCTACTCAGGTATCCTGATTTATTTTATTTTGCTAACCCTCATATTTTCCACGTGTTTATTTGACCAGGTACCATCGGAGTCAACAACTACTTCCGAAACTTAAGCTCCAGCTACGGTAGATCGTGGACCAAGTGAACGAAGAAGACCCATAACGGTCGAGTTAGTTGGACGATAGGATCCCGGGAATCCCCGAAAATTTGTTATCATTGTATTTGTTATATAAATCGAGGATTCGATCAGTAGGAACACACATTCGACACATTGAACACACTTTAGCTCAGATACGACCACACAACATTGTATAACTTAGTTCTGATCGATCAAACCTCCAACCCGTTGTAATTTTTAATTTGATTATCAATAAAATTGACTAGGAGGCGGCTATTCGGCCGGCTCCCGAGGTTTTTTTCCAGGATTCCTAGAGGCAACTCAAAGGATTCTGGAGTTTTCCTCGCTAAATCATCGTGTCACCATCCTAACTTGGATTATCTGCTCATTTTATCGTTAAGCACACTACCTCACAATCTAAGTTTGGAATACAAGATTCCTTAGTGAATTTTTGACCGAAACACCAGCATAGCTATTAAAGGGACCAGCACGGAGGATTCGGATGATAAAGGAATTAGAGATCAAAGAAGTTCAGCTAAATCCTGAGAATCCTGAAATCAAAGTGCTGTTAGGAACTAATATTCCTGAGGATACCGAGGAGCAGCTCGTGAGCCTCCTGAAGTCCAGAATTACAACATTCGCATGGAAACACGAGGACATGGCAGGTATATCTAAAGATATTATTACTCATGAACTTGGTATAAATGAATCTTTCAGGCCCATACATCAAAAAAGAAGAAAGTTCGCTCCTGAGTGAAACATCATAATCCAAGAAGAAGTTGATAGGCTGCTCAAATCAAAGATGATCAGAGAAGTTAAATATCCTCGATGGCTGGCCAATGTGGTGGTAGTTCAGAAGAAGAATAGCAAATGGAGAGTATATGTGGATTATACAGACCTGAATAAGGCTTGTCCCAAGGATCCGTTCCCCTTACCACACATTGATTCGATGGTGGATGCAACTGCTGGGCATGAGATGTTAACTTTTATGGATGCATCTTCAGGCTTCCAACAGATTCAGATGGAGCCATCAGACCAAGAAGACACAACCTTCATGATACCCAAAGGTATTTATTGTTATATTGCTATGCCCTTTAGTTTACGAAATGCAGGTGCCACATACCAGAGGCTTGTCAATATGATGTTCAAAGACCAGTTGGGGGACACCATGGAGGTATACATAGATGATATGGTGGTGAAATCCAAAAAAGCTAAGGATCATCCTAGGGATCTCGAAGCTGCTTTCGATATCCTTGACCAATTCAACATGAAGTTAAATCCTACCAAGTGCCATTTTGGTGTGAGAGACGGAAAGTTCATAGGCTATATGGTTACTGAAAGAGGAATAGAAGCCAGCCCTGAGCAAATCCAAGCGATCATGAACTTGAAGTCTCCAACAAATGTCAAAGAGGTTCAAAGACTGACTGGAAGAGTAGCAGCACTTAACAGATTCATATCAAGATCTTCTGAAAAAAGCAAAGAAATCTATGATATATTGAAGAAGAACAAAAAGTTTAAATAGGGTGAGAAACATGAAGCTGCTCTGAACTCCTTGAAAGAACACTTGTCATCTGCTCCACTACTAATGCAGCCAATCAGGAGCCGCTTTCCTTATATTTAGCAGTCTCGGGCAGCTCAACAAGTGTTGTACTCGTTAAAGACCAAGAAGGACAACAACACCCGGTATACTATGTAAGCAAAACATTGTTAGATGCTGAAACCAGGTATTCTTACTTAGAAAAATTAATATTAGCCCTTGTTATGGCACCTAAAAAGTTAAGGCAATATTTTGAAACTCATGTTATTTATGTGAAAACTAATTATCCTATTATGTGTATCTTGAGAAAGCCAGAAATGTCAGGAAGAATGGCGAAATGGGCAGTTAAACTAAGTGCCTATGACATCATATATGAACCAAGAACAGCAATAAAGTCTCAAGCTCTTGCGGACTTTGTGGCTGATTTCAGCAGTGATATACTACCAGTAGTTGAACCGGAAGTCAAGCAGCTTCAGGAAGCTCCAGGCAGTTGGATATTATATACAGATGGAGCCTATAACTTTAGAGGAACAGGATTAGGTGCAATGCTAAAATTGCCACAGGGGGACATTATACCTCTATCTATACACTGTGAATTTAAGGCTACTAATAATGAAGCCGAGTATGAAGTGTTTTGGTCAGAAA